>JANHFX010019177.1:2067-13005 GCA_027560015.1 Chloroceryle amazona | reverse complement strand
ACCCCCTGTCAGCCGTGTCCACCTGTCAGCCATGTCCCCACCATCACTGGTGTGCCCCTGTCGGCTGTGTCACACTGTCAGCCATGCCCCCCCGTTTGTGGTGTCCCTCCAACAGTGGTGCCTCCCCCTGTCTGTGCAGTTCCCCTGCCAACAATGTCCCCCTGTCAGCCCATGTCCCCCCATCAACAGCCGTGTCCCCCCACGCCAGCAGTGTTCCCGCTTTAACAGCGCTGCCCCATCAGCTGCTTCTCTCTTAGCAGTGTTGAACCCCATGAGTCGTGTCCCTTCAAGGCCTGTCCCTGATGCTGTTTCAGGCGTAGGGGAACAGCCAGGCTGCCATCGATGAGATCCTCTCTCACCAGCCCCAAAACAAGCCCAGAGGCCATGGCCATGCTCCATCCCTGGCTCTCTGCAGTAAACGACATTCATTTTGATTCATGACACTCTACTTCCCCACTGCTGACTGAGCCATGTCAGTTCACTAAGCGCCTTTCTCCATGCAAGAAATTTTACAGGCCCTGCATAGTTAGTGAGATATCAAACTTTTTTTTTTTTCACCATCGAATGCTGGATCAGGGGCTGAGAGTAGAAGTAGGATCCCAGGCCTTGGAGAACACCAAAACTTACACAAACAAGTTCCTGAGCAATCAGCCTTGTTGGAGCACGAGGTTGGACCTGGGGTGTCCCAAGTGGGATTCTGTGAGTCTCTGGACTGTGGTGCTCCTATAGCAGCTCCCACAGCAGACCCACTGTCAGCTCCATTCCTAACATTTCCTGCGGTGAGTCGGGCTGTCCTGATGGTATTGCCGAGGTAGGCTGATGAAGCCTCGAACGTCTCTGTGCTGGGGAATAAATATCACCTCTTTGAGTGAAGCTCTGCTGTGCTCAGGGAGCCACTTGCTCTGAAGCCATAGGCAGTTTCTGTGGTGGTCTGGGCTGGGGCCAAGGAGCGCTCAAAAGATAAAAGTCCATAACCTTCAACTTGGCAGAGTATTCCCCAGGCTGGGGACCAATGGCCTGATGTCAGTGAGCAGGTACAGCCTATTTCAGGATATTTGGTGTTTTCCATGGTTTAATGCACTCCCTGGGAGCATTGTCTTGCTGTACGCTGCCGGAGATGCAAACATGTGGACTGGTGAGCACCGTCTGCCACTCCAGGCAATGTTCTCACCAGCGAAGAGGCCAGAAACAGTTCTACAGACAGAAGTGGCTGTGCTGGTGTGTATCTTCTAGTAAGGGTGCTCCCTAGTTTTGAAGGGCACATCTAGGCAGCAGCTCCCTGCTCTGGTGTTATTCTGCTGGCTGCGCGCACTTCTTGAGGGCAAAGTTTCTTCTGTGACTCCATTTGGGAGGACATAGCTGGTTTCCTCCAAGATGAAACCCAGGAATAGTTCAGAAAACACTTCCCTCCATGGGCTGTATCCTGCGGGCAGCATCTCTCCAGCGATGCTCTCTACACATCTGACGTGACCTCAGCAGGATTTACATCACCTCGATCAGTCAGCCACCCTCACACCACACTGGAGCACATGTAACAAGGCTTCCTTGGCCACATGGTGTAAGTGCTGTCCTGGAAGGCTGCAGTGTGGCCTCATGTTATTTTCATTGTTATTAACAAATCGCAGGAAGGAAATAGTTAGATCTTGGGGAGCAGGACCTCAGTCTCTACTAGTAAACCACATGGGCGATGACAAAGTCTCCAGCACCAGTCCACATCCATCCATGTTGGGGTACATGTGACACATCACTTAACAACCCCAACTAGAAATCACACTGATCCTCTCCTCAGAAGGGGACAAATACAGACTTTAAAGTCCTTCAGAAGCCACGTCACACTGAAGATTTTCTATTTCAGGTTGCCAATCCTAAGTTTTAGCAGCCTCCGTCTTGAGGATTTTGCATTTACCAGCAGGGTTTAGCAGCTCAGCAACAAACCTTCTGCCCCCTTACACACCGGGCAGGGGCCTGTAGTTCACCCCACTGCTGGGAAAGGGTTCATCACTTTCCCTGTCACAGGACAGGTGCCCCAGAGCCTACAAAGAGGTGGTTTGCAGATCTGGGAGGCACCCTCTTGTTTCGTCCTCACTGGCCTTTAGCTCTCAGTGATTTGTCCGGCTGAAATTCTCCACCAGCCTCAGTGACAGCATGATTTCTCTGCAGCAACTGTTGCCTGCTGTGGGCAGGACATACTGAGCCAGTAGGCCAGGGTAACGCTGTGTCACACCAGCCCATCAGATGTCCTGCCCAGGACAGGCTCCTGCAGCCAGGGGATGTTGTTGTGTTTCAGCTGCCCACAGCTGTGCCCCAGGAAGCTGCCCGGTGCAGCAGTTACATTATCTCTCACAATGCACCTGCAAAGCAGAAAACTCAGAAAAGACCCCCCCCCAGGCATGTTTTCCTGTGTTCTTCCCCCCTGCAGGAGTCTGGTAGCCAAGGGCCTGTGTACAGGGCTGCGAACCAGGTAGTTGGTACCACCAGTCAGACCCTACTTGGCACAAACAGAGCCCTTCTCCAACTTTCCTTTCAATGGCCCACAGCTGACATATGGACACGTCCTGGCCTCCCTTCAGTGGTTTTATAGGCTCTAGGGAAAGGGTTGTGCTGCATGACCAGTTACTCCAGCTCCTTCCACCCCAGGGCAGCTGTCATCCAGCTGGGTTCCTGCCCTGGGAGCTGGTGAGTGGTGGGACTGAACACTGCAGGGTTTCCTCCGAGCTTGGCTCTCAGCTCTCCTCCTGACTCACCAGGCAGCCCTGGAAAATCAGCTGTGTTTTGGGCCTTTCATTTCCTCCTCCTGTAAAGGAATAAAAGTATATAGAAGGAGGAAGACTCGCATAAGAAATTCATGTTAATATGGGCAAAGCACTGCTCCGGTCGAGCAGCTGACCTACCTGTGTGGGAGGTCCAAGTGGCATCACAGGGCATTCCCTTCTGACTGGCCTTACTGACAAAAATGTGTGTCAATCACATCCGTGTTCATGCAAATAATGTAGAGGATGAGATACATGATGGCTTGAAACATGAAGACCTCTCCTCCCTCCACCTGCCCCCCTCTCCCTGCTCACTTGATTCAAACTCCCTTCTACTCTAAAATCCTCTTGCTGATAAATCCACATGAGTTAGAGCTGTTCAAACCTCCATGTCCTCCTGAGGGATCCTCCTGAGACACATCCCAGGCGTGCAATGGCACAGGGAGCACACGTCCAGGTCACTGGGCTGTGCACAGGGTGAGGGGATCCACTTGCCCTGGGATGAGGCTCTGCTGATCATGGTCTCTGTGTAGAGGACAATTCAGGTCAGCTCTGGGGTGATGTCAACGTCAATGTCTTTTGGGACAGTGATACCTGTTGAAGGAGCTCTTCTGCAGCTGAACACCTTTTCTTTGCCAAAATCTGGGTGTGCAGGATGCAGCAGGGAAAGAAGGATGCAACCCACAGCAGTGGAGGAAGCAACCCAGGAAGGCACAGAGGTGTCCAATCAACACCGAGGTCAGCGTGACGGCTGAGTCCAGTGTGCTAACATGGATGAAGAGGATGAAGGAGAAAGACTCCTCCTCTCCCACTGCCTGTCCGCTCATCCCACAACACCTCCTGGACAGGGCAGGCTGGACCAAGGCCTGGTGAGGCCATAACAGGTCTGTCCAGGCAGGGTGAGCAGCTTGGTGATACAGCTGAGAGTGATGGTAATCAGAGAAGATACCTTTTTATCATGGACCAAACCCCTGGTGAACATGTCACAGGACAAACAAGCTTTATGTCCTGCATGGACAGGCCAGAGGCAGTGAGTGGCTTTATCAGAATATCCTGCAGTGGGAAGGGAAAGTTTCCTTGAATTATAGGTGACTGCAAGGGCAGGGAATCGAGGGGCAGAATAAAAGAGCAAAGGATCTGGAAGGAATCCGAAGTGACACCACCAAACGCTCCTGGGGCCTGCAGAGCAGATGCAAGAGGGAGCAGGGTGGAAATCTCACAGCGAGGGGCAGCTTATGGCCCAGTGCTGGCAAAGGGATGTCCTCAAGGTTTGCTACATTACAGAGGGCTTGTGGTGCTCACATCCCCAGCAGGTCCCTGTGCTGGGAGATGACAACACGAGCGAGCTGCAGGACCGCTAGCAGAGAGCTCCAGGCTGGTGTGGATGGTGCTGGAGGCTCAAACCTGCCTTGCAGGGATGGAAGGGAAGGCACCGTGCAGCACCATGACCACTCCTGGGCTGTGCCGCTGACATCCCCTTTCTCCCACACATGATGGTACCATGTGGACTCAAGCAGTGGGGAGCCCCAGAGCAGCACCCTGGGAACAGCGAGGCCACAGAGAGCCAGGGGAGGGGAGGTGTGAGGATGTGACCGAGTTCTGGATCTCTCTGCTGGGGTTTTCAGGTTAATTTTCTGGATGTGGCCAGGCTGGGCAGCTCTTCACTTGCGCTGAATGAATGAGCACATAGCAGCAACAGGGTTAAACCCTGGCTCACACACATCTCCCTGCTGATGACACTCCTCCTCTGCGCTCGATGCAGAGGAAATTTTAATCAACACCGTGATAACAACCCCTCGGTCCTGCTGGGAGTTATCAGCTCCTTTGTTTGTAAATGAGGGAGGCTGCTCAATACCAATACAGCTCCGGGTTCCAGCACGCTCCGCTCCACAGCCCTGCGGCTCAAGCCACCCGCTGCCAGCTCTTGGGTATGGGGGTGTTAAAAGAGGCCACATCGTGCTGAACACAAGGATCAAGTCTGAGCTGTTTCCTTCCTGCCTTTGCTGTCACTGGGAGAGGAACCTCTGAATTTCAGGCTGGCTTAACCTTCAAAGACGAGCTGATGAATATCAGAGCCTGCTAATTTAGCCCTCTGCAGAGTACGGACGAGATATTCATATTCATTTTATATGCAGATGAGGTAGTAATATAATCAGGGTTATAAATCAAACCCGGGAGATATGTTAGTGCTGTTTGCTGGAGCTTTTTGAGCAATTCAGCCACAAGAAAATATCTTGTCTGTCTCCTAGATGGAGCCAATTAACCTTATAAAGATGCACTCTCCTCTCACAGTGCCTCGTTTGTTTACTTGGACTCTGCTGGCTGCTGCTATTTTCATTCTGGAGGACGACACCAGGTTGGGAAAAGCTTCAGCAGAGGCCCGAGCTGCAGAGCGAGGGAAACGGGGCTCAGGAGGGATGGTGCCTTCAGCAGCAGCATCTTCGGGGAGGTTGGGCTTTAACAACTGGCTCCCCCGTGTGGCTTCGGAGATGTCCCCAGGTTTCAGAAAGTGTCCTTGCACTCCCATGAACTCAGCCACCTTCTTTCGTCCCTCTTCTGTTGAGCAGTAGGAGATAACTGGATCTCTGGGGTACACGATGACTGTGGAGCAGCCATGTCTGGCAAGCTCCTGCCTGCATCTTGGGGAGCACAGGTCCAGGCAGCCTGGGGGGGCAGGCAGCAGCAGCATGTCCTCTGCTGCTGAGCTGCCAGAGTGCAGGGCTGCTGTGCCAGGGCCTGCAGTGCCAGCTGTGCAGGGGCAGAGTCACAGGTTAATTTTGGTTGGAAAAGACCTTTGAGGTCATCAAGTCCAACTGTTAACCCAGCACTGCCAAGTCCATCACTAAACCATCTCCATCAGCACCACATCTCCACGGCTTTGAAACGCTTCCAGGGATCATGGGGACTCCACCACCTCCCTGGGCAGCCTGGTCCTGACCTGGGCAGACCTTACGAGGCAGAAATTGTTCCTCATGTCCAACTTAAACCTCCCCTCACACAACTACAGGTTATTTCCTCTTGTCCTGTCGCTTGTTCCTTGGGAGCAGAGCCTGACCCCACCTGGCTCCAGCCTCCTGTCAGGGAGCTCTTGAGAGCCAGAAGGTCTCCCCTGAGCCTCCTTTTCTCCAGGCTGATCAACCCAAGGTCCCTCAGCCACTCCTTAGAAGACCTGCGCTCTAGACCCTTGACCAGCTTTGTTGCCCTTCTCTGGCCACGCTCCTGACGCTGTATGTCCTTCTGGGAGTGAGTGGCCCAAAACTAAACCCAGGATTCAAGGATTTGGTCCAGAGACTGGCCCTTTGCTGAAAAAACCCACTGCACCTTGCAGCACCACAGGACAGGGCAACTTACCTGGGAGCTGCCTCCAGATTCAGTGGGGACAGGCAGTAGCTTGTCCCACCCCAACAATATCTTCAGTATTCAGGACCCCAAAACAGGCACTGCTTACCCATGGCCTCAGCTGTGTCCTACACTGTGGTGGGGACACAACTTCTGGGGACTCAAGGGGGCCGCTGACAACCCTCCCATGCTGCCTGGCACCAGGGGCTCAGGCTCTCCGCGGTCAGGCAGATGCTGTGAGATGGGCCTTTTCCTTCGTCACCCAGGACATTGCAAAACCCAGGAGCTTCATCTTCACCATAGTTGGTGTCCCCAGGTGTGGCAGGCAGAGCTGGGAACAGGAAAACCACTGCTAGAGACACATCACTGCTCTGACACTTTTGTAAGAAGAGGGTTTGGAGACAGCTTTTCTTTGTGGTGTTTTTTCTTTTTCATAGAGATTTTTAATGTTTGATTTTTTTTTAACAGACTTGGTTTAAATTTTTGTTTTCTACAAGAATTCAATGTAAAAATCCCAATACAATATACAACAGTTTGAACATTTGGAATAAGAAATCCAGCTTGGGGAGACACGTAAGTTCAGCTAGGTTCTAACACAGGTAGCAAATTCCCTCCACCCTCCCCCAGATTTACCAGCCAAGAAGGCATGTGGACAGGAATTCTTGACAACTGCCACCCCACCCCATCAGGACACCAGCTGCCCTGTCCCTGCCTGTATCGCAGTAGTACGGTCCCTCAGACACATCACCTTGGAAAGGGCAGGGTCCTCTCCATGGGATGGCCAGAAGCCTCCACACGGCAAAGTGAAGGCTGCAGGTAAACGAGGTTGGCTGGCCCTTGTGCGCAAACGCTTTGGGATGCTCTGAGCAGGCCCTGCGTGCAGGTCCCTCAGGCTGTGGGGCTCCCTTGGGATGGAGAGGAGACCTGTCCTCCCCTTGGCAGCACTGCCAGCAGCCTTGTGCCCTAATGCAGCCATAAGGTTGTTGGAAGGGGGTGGCTGTGGCCCTGCACGGCCCAGCCCAGGGGAAGGAAAAGAGATGAACCCCCCAGATCTAGGATTTGAGGGGCCATCTCAGGGACAGCTCACTGGCCTGGGATCTGGCAGGCTTTCAGGAAGCCACTTTGTCCCGGCCCATGGTACTCGAGTAGCATGGGATGGTCTTGCTTGAGCAGCCTGGAGCTGTCCTGCTTGAGCAGCATGGCATGATCCTGCTGGAGTAGCATGGGATGGTCCTGCTTGAGCAGCATGCGGAGGTTCTGCTTAAGCAGCATAAAATGGTCTTGCTCAAGCAGTGTGGGATGGTCCTATTCAGGCAGGCTGATGTGATCCTGCTCAAGATGCATAGTGTAACTTGTCTGAGCAGTGTGGGGTGGTCCTGCTCAGGCAGCATCAGATTGTTCTGCTTGAGCAGCATGGGATGGTCATGCTTGAGCACCATGAAGCAGCTGAAAGTGGCAGGGATAGTTCTCATGTCCTGCAGCATCCCAAGCACTGCATTCAAAGCTATGTTTGGCCTTTCTTGTCCCCTTGAAAATCCTCCACTGTGCAGAGAAGTCTCCCAAAGACATGTGCGCTTGAAGAGATCTCAGGGGACTCTGGTCAAGCTCCACGTTCCAAAACAGTTATTGCTAATGCTAAATCAGGACATTGGTGACTTTATCTAGACGAGTTGTGAAACCTTACAAGGGCAGAGATCATCCCACTTCACCAGTGACCAGTTCCAGCTGCACCAGCCCTAGGGAGAAGTATTTCCTGATGCCCAGCATGAATCTCCCTGCCTGCAAGCTGTGGCCATTTCTCTACTAAGACAGTGCCTTGAGTGGTGGGGATGGGGTGGGAGGCTTGTTCTCCACCTGGCCTAGCCCCACATCCCATCCCCACCTGCTTGCATCAGGGATGGCTGTGCTGGTGGGGACTTTCCTGGCTTGGTAAGGGATGGGATACAAGGCAGGGGAAGGAGGAAGAGAAGCAGAAGGTAACAGCAGAAGTTTGATGTGCCAGGAGTAAAAAAATGCAGGGAGGATGGAGGAGAAGACAAAGGAGAGAGGTCAGGCTGGGAGAAGATGGGAGCTCAGGATGGAGTTGGGAGGTGAAGGAGAATGAAAGGACAGTGAGAGGTGGAAGTGTGAGGTATAGGAGGATGGCTGGAGCTCAGGAAGGGGTGGAGGGGAAATCTGAAAGGTGGGGCAGTTGGAAGATAAGGTGGAGAGAAGGGAAGAGGTGGAGGAGTATGAGGAGAAACGGGGAGACTGTGGGAGGTGAATGACAAGGGATGGTGAAACAGCCAGAGGTCCAGTATGAGGAGGGACAGGGTAAAAGAGCATGAAAAAGGATGGGGACTGATGGGAGGTGGAAGTTCACAAGGAAGACAGAGAGATTGAGGTGGAGGAGGAAGAGATGTAAGATGGAGGATGAGAAAGAAGGTATGGGAGATGGTGGAAAGTGAGAGATAATGAAGAGGAAAAGACAAGTTATAGGAGGGTGAGGAGGACTGAGCAGATGGTAGGAAGTGGAGGATGAGGAAAACCAGGAAAATAGTGGGGGATGTTGGGGCATGGAGAAGGATGGTGGACAGGGGGATGTGGAGGAGGATGAAGAAGGTAAGCGAAATAGAAAAGAAGGAGAGATGAGATGGCAGGTGGTGAGGACAAGGATGGAGATGAAGGAAGAAGAAGAGGGATGAGGAGACAGTGGAATGTGGATGAGGATGACAGGAGTGATGGAGAGACACTGAAGGGGTAGAGAAGACTGGAGGCCAATGGAAGGGGGTGATCAGGGAGATGTAATAAATAGAGAAGCACAAGGCAGGAATTGGAAACGTGGGGGTAGAGGATGAGAAGGTGTAATTGGGTGATGTTGGCAGATGGAAGGATGGGGCAATGGTGAGAGGTGATGGTGGATTTTGGGATGGGAGAAGTGGAGGATGGTGAAGAGACAGGAGAAGGTGGAAGAGGATGAAGAAAGGTGAGGAGAAGATAAGAGTGGAGGAGGTTGAAACTGGTTGGGGTAATGGTGGGAACTAATGGAGGATAAGCAGGGATACAAAGATGGTAAGACAGAGGAGGACAGAGTGATGATGGGAGCTGCTGGAGAATAGGAAGGGATGGTGAAATGCTTATATAAGGAGCAATAAGAAAGGAAAAGAGAAACTGGAGGCAAAGCAGGATGAGGATGGATGGGACAGAGTGGAGATGGAGAAGGAAGAGAAGGCATGAGGAGATGGTGGGAGGTGGACGAGGATAACAATGAATGGGGTGTGGTGGGTGAAGGAGGAGCAGGTAAGAGGGATGGGATGCAAGTGTGACAGGAAGACTGGGAGGTGGGATCTGAAGGACAATGGAGTAGCACAGGAAGGAGGGATGGGAGGTGGTGGGTGATGGAGGTGGACAATGAGGGATAGGACATAATGTAGGATGCAGGGGCACAAAAGGGTTGGAGAGGACCTGGTGAGTAATGGAGGAGCATGGCATGGCGTGGCAAGGAGGGTTGGGACACTGGATGACAGCACACTCTGGAAGAAGTGCAGGAGGGATGGGATGAGGCGGGATGGGAGGAGGCTGGAGGAGTACAGGGAGGGACAGGAAGTGGCGAGTGACAGTGGAAAACAAGAAGGGGTAGAACATGATGGAGGGTGCAGGAACACAAGAAGGAGGAACAGGACATGGTGCCTGATGGAGGCACACGGCAAGGGAGGATGAGTCCTAGGAGGTGATGGAAGATGACAGCAGGGAGGGATAGGACACAGTGGATGACACAGAGGAGGGATGGGTGGACACTGGAGAAGCAGTAGAAGGGGTGGTACATGAAAGATGGAGGTACACAGGAAAAGGACTGGGATATGGCAGATGATGGAGCATGGGAAGGAGGAATGGGTTGGATGGGTGGTGGAGGAGCACAGAAGAAGGGCTGCATTGGGTTAGGTGGGTGATGAAACAGAATAAAGAGGGATGGGACATGGTGGGCAATGGAAGAGCATATGAAGGAATATGATTGAGGATGGAGGGTAACAAGACGGAAGGAGGGGATATGGAAGATTAAAGAGCAGGAATGAGAGGGATGGGACATGAAGAATGATGGAGGAGCAAAAAGAGGTGTGGGTTGTGGTGGGTGATAGAACACCACAGGGAGAGACAGTTCAATGTAGTGATCCTGGAGGAGGCTGGGACCTGGTGATGAGGGGCACAAGGGCAAGAAGCCATGGGCAGTGGTGGGAAAGGGGATGGGGGGGTCCACGTGCAGGCTGGGATGAGCTGCTGGGCAGGATGGGATGGGATGGGCTGGGGGAGGAGTAAGAAACACTATCATCACAAGAACAATGCAGAGGCGAGAGGAGCCTGGTGTGAGCTGCCAGCCCTGGCAGTGAGACCATGGGGCACCCATGGGCCATGACAAGGAGGTGTGGTGTGGCACAGGCAGGGTCAGCACCTGGCGATGGTGACAGGGAGAGGCAGTTGGGTAAGGAGAGGGTGGGACACCACATGTGGGCTGGGCAGGGAGCAGGATGGTGGGGACGGAGGGAGAGGATGTAGATGCATCTCCACAGCCATGGGTGCCCCAGACACTCTCCTCTCCAGCAGCACCAGTTCCCCAGCCAGGACAGGCAGTACCGAGGGCTTGGGCGTGGGGTTGCAGGGCCTTTGTTCATCACAGACAAGCAAGCACGGGCCAGGGCTGTGGGACAGGGGCCTGTCATCAGGGCAGAAGGTGCCCTTCATGCGACCTTGGTGAGAGGAAGCAGGAGGCCAGGGCAGGGGCAAGCGGGGCTCTGCCCGAAGCACCTCGGGTCGGGCACTGGCGTGTTGGAGGGGACAGGGACAGAGGCCGTGCAGGGGCTGGGGCTGAATCGTC
>JANHFX010019176.1:0-44046 GCA_027560015.1 Chloroceryle amazona | reverse complement strand
TGGCGGTGCTTGCAGAAATGCCTCAGCCTGGGGCCTTGGCTGCTTCCCAGGCCGAGCTCTCGGTCGCGCCTTGTCGCCTGCTACCGAGTGCCGGTGGCAGTGACGAGAAGAGGCAACGTTTTATGGGCTTACGGCTCGTTATTGTCGAGGTTATCTTTTTAGCATCGGTTGTAACGCGAGAGATGAACTCCTTGGGGTTTATTTTCAGAGGCGGCGAATTATTTGTTTCTTCTGAAATCTTTAAGCTAGGGCTGTTTTCTGGCTTTTTAGCTGGGGCTTTCTTTGAAGAGGCTGAGTTTCCTATGGGGTTGCCAAAAGCTGCAGTGACTTTACTGAAATAATGAGCGTGCACTGCAGTGTTTTATTTGGGATGCTGAGCTCTTTCCCCCTCTAACTATTAGGACTTGGCAATCTGTCTCGAAAGAGACAAAGGTCCTTGGCTTTTCGTTTCCACGGTATTGTTCCCTGCCCACATTACATCAGTCACGAGATGAACTGTACTGTATTTTGTTTCAAGCGATCGTGTTGGAAGTACTACAAAAAGAGTCATTATAACTCTCAGGACAAAAGGGAGGTTTTCCTTGAGAACACTGCCCTAAATTTCTGAATATGTGTTCGTATGGTTTCCCAGCAGTGATAAAATTACATTCTGGTGGAAGTCTCTGGAGAAATTCTGGAATTATGGTGGAAAGCATGTGCTTTGGTGGGAACTCGGACACTTTGGGCTTCTAGGGGTTTCCTATAATGTCTCGATTAAAACGTTTGAGTGCTTTGAAGTGTGGTGTCTTTACAGAAGATATTGTCTTTGTTCTTTGCATGTTATGGTCATATTTTTTTTGTTGTTTCTGCTATTTTCAAGAGCAGCTCTGCTTAATCTGTGTATACGTACATCTAGACTACCAGTCTGTTGGCTTTGTCCCTGGTTTGGGAGCAGTGAAGCTCTGTGTTGTCTGTGCATTAGGCATGTGTATCCTTGGGAAGGAAGCATCAATAAAATACTGGGAATGAGCAGGAATTTGATGTATATGGAAATAATAAGCAAATGAAGATGAACGTTTGTTGACACCCCTCCTTTTGCTGACTGTGACTGTAATAATCAACAAAAACTTTGGTCTTGACAAATTAATTTTCCACGTAGCAACCGGACTGGGATGTTTTCCCTTTGTCCTCCTTGATCTGAGCTGTGCTTGGTGATGGTGAATTTTCCATAGGTGTACATTTTCTGGACAGTCCGAGCTGATTTAGCACGTTCTGTCCTGTGCAAATAAGAGCAGAGTCTCTTGTTTGAAGCATTCATAGCCTTCTGGAAAAGGAATAGGTAAAATGGTCAAGGTGATAGATAGTATTTATTCCTTTCCTGCGTGGTCTCCAGAGCAGGTGACGCATGAAGTCTGTACAAGCTTATCAAATTAAATATGGTATTGACATTTAAGTATTTTTTTTTCCAACTTTCGAGCTTCTCAATGGATTCCTTGTTTCCTGACCAATATGCTGCAGGTATTAATATCCTGAGTGAGTCACAGGGAGAGGTGCTTAAATAACTTGTGAAAAAGATGCAAACTAAATGTATGCTTGACCAAGCAGTATTTCCTTTGAGTAAACCAGAGAAATAAGTTTATGCGTTAATAAAAGGGAGTTAGGATATGTCAGTGAGGAATCCTGTGCCAGTGTTGGCCAGCAGATTAGAGTAAAGCTGTCATTTCCTGGCTTTACCTTTTTTTCCTTTCCCTGAAGTCTCCTGCAGACAGTAGGATGTGTTTACCAGACTTGCAGCCACAGGCTGGTATAGACGATGGACTAAGAGGCATCACCTCTGAGATTAATGATTCTGTGTAACTTCTGAACATAACTTCACCTTGCAGCTTTCCTGGTACTCCCGTTCCGTTGCTGTTTACAGAGGGCTGAACCTGTACCAGGCTGCTGTTTTCAGTCCTCTGCCCTGGCTGGCTTTGAGCAAAAGGAGTAAAACTGGAGATGTGTACTGGCAAACTCCAGAAGCATTTTACAGTTAATACACAGTTGATAGATTTTACTTAAAAATGTGAGGTCTTGAAAATTGAATTTCCTCTTAGAGATTGAAAGGGAAATGATTGAGGCATAAACCATTTTCAGCTTATCCTTTCAGCATGAGGGGAGGGAGACAGTGGAACAGGTTGCCCAGAGAAGCTGTGGATGCCCCATCCCTGGAAAGATTTTAAGGTCAGGCTGGACGGGGCTCTGAGCAACCTGCTCCAGTTGCAGATGTCCCTGCTCCCTGCAGAGGGTTGGAACTAACTAAGCTTCAAGGTCCCTTCCAGCCCAGCCCATTCTGTGCTGATGAAGGTGTTTCCCATGGGCAACGCAAGGTGAGACAAATACACGCAGCCTTAGATGCAGCATTTAACTGTGAGAGCTAAGCAGGCAAATAGTTCTCAATATATTTAACAAAACATTACACTGCTATTTCACTTATTTTTCACTAAATGAGTTCAGAATGGGCTCTGTCGTTTGGTTGGGGTTTTTTTTAAGGCTTAAGTGGTGCTGGAAATAACCTCGAGAATTCTGGTCTACTCCTCGCAGCCCCAGGAAGGATAAATTGTTCTTACAGTACGATTAGGAGATGTTTGTCTAATCTGTTTGCTTAATCTGTTTTTTAAGATACAGTCTTATGAGATGTGGTGAGCTGACCTAACTCTTGCTGAAGGTTAAGGTCCTGACACTGGCCATCTAGTCTTTCAACTTCCTCTGCAGCATCTCTGGTGCTGTCAGGCATTTGCTGATGCCGTTCACTGAAACAGCAGAAAACTGCCACAAGCAGGAAACTGGAGAGCTGCCTGACACCTCTTTGAGTAAAACAGGCTAAGTGAAGTTTGTCAGAACTGATTTAAAGGACAGGGTGGTACCACCAGACTTTTGAAACCCATAAAAGCCTCAAATGATCGAGATTACACAATCTCAGTAGACAACTTAACTGTTCTTAATAGCACTTAACTGTTCTTGTCATGACAGTTCTTTCCTAATACTGAATTTAGATCTTCCTTGTGGTGCTTTACACCTGTTACTGTCCCCAGTAAATGTAGAGAAAATCCTATTCCCGGTCTCTTTGCAGTTTTCTTTTATGTCTGAATTGTTTCCCTGTAGTCTTTTTTTCTTCAATTTCCAAGTACTTACAACAATCATAGTGAAAGTGACATCTACTACCTGGAGCTAATTTGTGATGCTCATTGTTTGAGTCCAGTCAAGTGAAAAGCTGCTATTGTATGGCTTTATACAAATGTCTGAGTTAATAATTGTCTTTGAACGTGAAATAATACTAAATGCTAGTGTTAGAAGCTGGTTTTAAGGGCACTTGACTAGGTAACTGTTGAAGCGACTAGGACATTTCCCACTGCTGAGACTGAGCTGAGCTTCCCTGTGAGATCAAGTGGATGTTAAGTAGTACCTTGGATCATACATATAGGGTGTTCATTCCAAATGTTACAAAGTGATGGATTTTAAATTAAAGCTCAGCTTTCAGAGGGTAATTTTGGATTTTTTGCCTTATCTGCTTTTTTAACTTGGGCTGTTAATAGTAATAGAGTTTCCAAAACTCTACTTAGTGCAGTGAATTTTTAGTTGTGTTAATTATTTTGGTTTTAGTAAATAAGAGTTTAAAATGAAAACCACTTTACAAATGTAGCTGTGAGCCCTTTTAGGTTGTGTCCTGCATTGCACTCGCCCCTCCAGGTTGAACTGACATAAACATACCACAAATGAGTAAGAAAACTTTGGCCTAACCTGGTATTTTTGAGTCATTTCTATTCCTCTACCTTGTAACTGGTTCTGCACTCTCAGTGCCTCCAAAAATGACATTGGTGGTATGTAGTAGCAGTGCCTGAACAAAAGTAAAGGTCTAGTTTTGGCCTTTCTGTCCTTAGAAGTTGGAAATTGAGGATGGAAAAAAAAGTATCTTCTAAGGATGAAGTTGAATGAAAAGGGAATGGAGCAAATCATAGAAGACTCCAGAAATGTAGGCACTAAGTGTCTGCCTGAAGTCCCAAGGGTTGCTGTGTACCAGGTAGTACCTTGTCCTGCTACCTGGCATTTCATAACCCGGTTCATGATCCATCTATTGCATCTCCTCTCGTGCGCTGAAGTGATAGAAAATCACGTGTTGTGGCTCTGGGGGACACGCACCTGAAGCAGGCTGCAGGTCGTACCCGGGGAATCCTGGGTTTGAGTTAGAGGATGCAGTGGGGGAAAAGTACCCTGCACTGGTGGGCTCTTTGGTGAAAGGTGCACGCTGCCTCTGAAGAACGCGGTCCCCAACTCGACCAGGGGCTTTGGCCACTTTTTGCTTTGCGATCCTCTTGTGGTTGTCATCTGATGTGATCCGAACGCGTTGCACTCTGCATGTGGCACTACGAGTTACAAGAGCTGGTTGGAGAGGTGTATTTTTCTGGTCAGAACATAGAGGTTGGTCTTTAATCCCACGGTTGCACCTTTTTGCTGGGAGAAGTGGTGGCTTGACCTATTTTTTCCCTTGCAGCTGCTCATTTCTGCTCCTGCATTTTCCTCTTAGTTGTGTCAACTTCTTTCTTTTCTTTTGATCAGGTTATTTTTCAGCCCTGGCTGACTCATGGCACAGTTTCAGGAACGATTGTGTCTGTTGGTAAGGAGGAAGCAGCAGAGCTAGACCGGGAGGAACGAGCAGTGGGGAGACAGAAGGAATGCCTTAGGTCGGCCCTGCTGTTGAACGTGGAGCTGGAGCCTAAACCCCTTTCTTTCCTCATCCAGCAGTTCCCATCACTTTCTTCTCTGCTGTCAGTGTTTCTCAGGTGCCTGCTCTTAGCTTTCTCCTGCTGTTTTGCATATCTCCGCTGCATGAATAATTAACAACTTAAAATAAAGAAATAATTTTCATGCTGTGATTCCTAGCCTCTGGAATTAATTCTGTGTGTTGTTGCTATGCTTGCCATGCCCTTCATCTTGTATTTATTGTGTCTGGTTGCTGAGATTGCATCTATTCATATGAGAGGCAGAGACTGACTCTGACTCTGCGTGCAGCACGGACAAGTTCTGATTGGGAATTTCATGCACTACAGTAATTTTGTCTGGCAGTTCATTTGGAAAATGCTCTCTTGAGTTTTATGACCAATTAACTTTTTTTCAGATGTTGTAGTGTAAGGCAACATTCGAACTTTCATTCTGCAGAAAGTCACGGTAGCTCATTTCGTGGCCTGTAATTGCCTCTCTAAGATCTAAGCAGAATGATAAAGTCTTCATTAATTAGATTGGCTTAAATCACCAGAAGTCAATTCTTCTTTGTCCATATTGTGTAATAGTATGTTTAGGGCTTTGTGTGAACCTCAGTTTTCTGATGCTATCTTTAAAGGGAAATTGGTTTGAAAAGTGAGATTATAGATATAGATATTTTGCCCTTTAAATTGTGAAATACTGAATTTGAAGCATAGAAGAATTTTACAAGAAGTCTGCATCAGTGCATAGGTAGCCAGCATTCTGTATGAACTGGTAATGTCAGGCTAACAGGCTGTTGGAACTTGAGGTGTTTTGTATGGAATGTCTCTTTCAGCAACTTTTCTCTAAAAAAAACCAAACCAAACCCCCCAAAAACCCCAAACAAAACAGCAAAACCAACTCTGTTTCCTAAGTGTTTCTTTAGGTTGCTTGAGAAAAGCAACAGTATGCAAACTGTGTTAATTATGAGTCAATATGGTAACAGGCTTAATTATGAGTTAAAGTGTCTTAAAAATAATGTAATTTTCTGACATTTCTGTTGTTCTGCTGTTTTGGCACATGGAAAATAATGCAGTTAAACTGAAGAAATAAAGATTCATTTTCCACAAAGCCTGGCAGGGGGGGAACCCCTGGTAATAAATAGAACAGTGATTTATTAGAACAGTTCTGTTGTGTCAGTGACCAGTGGCTTGTTTTCTCCTGTTCCCCTCATCGCTCATTACCTACAGGTTGTTGCTGATTTGCCGCTAGAACTGTGGCTTTCTGAGTATCCTCTGCCGTTTTCTAGCACAGAGGATCCCCGGTTCCTGACTGTATTCCCAGGTCCTGCCAGGTTATAGCTCACGTTTAAGAAACACCTTTGGAATTGGACTAAAGCTGTTGTATTTGCCTTTCTTGAAAATTCCCTGCATCTGCGTGGAAATACTGAGTAACTGGCAGCTCAAATTACATTCATTTTATTTTTCTCCCAGCAGTATGAAACCAGAGTAACTTGGTTGTCCCTTACTGTGTGAATCTCTCCGAACACCCATCAATCCTTCCCACGTGTGAGCACAGTTAGGTGTCTGAGAGAGAAGTTACCGCGTGATCCGGTCCAGGGAATGTGGGTGTTGTGTTGGAATAGCCCTCCCTCGCAAACCAAGGACTGAGGAGGAACGTGCTGAAGACTTGAATAGCTTAAGCTTTATCTGAGATCACCCCAGATAACGCATTCAGTGCGAATAGTCCTTTGTGCCCTCAGTTAAATGAAATGTATGATTCTGCTCAGATTTCTTTCCTATAAGCAAATACAAATGCTCGCACACGCACGTAGGGTCTTACAGCACCGTGTGTCTGGGAACAAGACTTGAGCGTAGACCTCTTGAATTCCAGTCCAGGGCTATGCGTGGAAATCCTCATTTTGGGTTTCGTTGGCTGAGGAGCTCTCCTGGGTTTGTTCTGATTCTGTCATTAGTGAGTGCCGTGTCAATGAGCACCCCGTGTAATCCAGCCAGGCAGCCTGCCAAAGACAAAGTATTTTATTATAAAAATGCACTTCTGGAAAACTGGATTTAAGGGTTAGTTGGGGAATTGTTTATTTGTCCGTTCGCGTCCTAGGTGTATTGTAAGGAATTTGTAGCCAAATATTTTTGTTTTCTTTCTGGTTGAAAATAAATTTGTGGCTGTTATCTCACCTTCCCTGCCCTCCTCCCTTCCCTACCCTGAGAATTTTTATTTCTGGTACAGCAGCCTAACTCCCGTTTTCCTCCCACTTCCCCTGGCTTTGTACACCTGCGATACGGCAATCTGGTTTATTATCTTCCTGACCACACTCCCACAATAATTATAATTAAAGAGATTCCTGGAGTCTGCTTTTTATCGCATTGTAGAGGGCAAATTCTTTTCTCAGCTCCTAGCTGAAAGCTCAAAGGAGCCAGAATTTGCATCGGGTCCTCCTCCTCTGCCTGCCTGAGCGTCAGAAAGCCTGTGCTGCAAGGAGAATAATGGCGAGCTCTGTGTTAGCAGAAGATGTTGCTGTTTCTCTCACTCCTTGCTGCTGAATGAGATGTGGAGAGAAAGAGGCTGTTTCCTTCTACCAGTGATATTTTGAATTTTTTTTTTTCCTCCATAGCAGAGGTAGCTGGAGCCTACTCTGACTAGTAAAGCTGGAGATCTAATACATGCCAAACACAACGCGTTGCCCACTTCAGGGCAATGGGTCAGTTCTGTCCCAAGGGGGAAAAAAATTGCAAAGGAAAAGACCTAGGAACCTATTCTAAGGATGGGAGGGAGAAGGTTCTGTGGAAGCTTGAGAGTTCAGTGGGCAGACCGGCCTTGGAACGGGAAAGGTTTCGCATCTGCGTGCGCGGTCTCTGGTGTGGTGCTTCTCAGTTGGCTTAAAGATTGAGGTACGTGTGGTGCTGGGATGCTGACAAGCAAGGGAGTTCCTGAGGGGCTCACTTACGTGTCTAGGTCAGAAAAAGTTAATGCTCTTACAAAAAATCCCCTGCTTTTTAATAGTGTAGTCAGCAGCTGAGGGACCGCGGCTGTCCCGGCAGGAGCGATGCTGGCCTGCGTTAGTTCCTGCTTTGTGTTTGTAGCTAATCCACCCCACACACTGATGTTGCAGTGGACGGCTCGCTGAGGAGCTTTCTCTCTTGCTCAGCCATTATCTCACGCTGCCGTGTTTTCAGACTTGCCAGTGAAATTCCCACCCAACAGAAATGGAAATGTGGGTGGTGGTGGTGGGGGTTTCAGCAGCAGTGCCCTGGCTTTGCTTCTCTTTTGGGATGGAAAAGGCCTGTAACCAGTTTTCAAGAAGTCTGGTCCACTTAAATTTCCTTGATTGTTATCTGTGGAATTCGAGATGAGATTTCAGCAACTGCAATAATTGAGCTCTTTCTGGTATTGGGCGAAGAAAAATCCACACAGTTTCTTTTACAGCTGCAAACGGGGTGTGAAGCTGCTCAATAAAATGTTTTGATGTTCTTGCTTGTTATGAGAGGTGTAGAGAATCATTTCAGGGAGTTTTATTCTGTTGTAAAGTCTGAGCTACGCCTCTTTTAGCATGGTGATAATAGGAATTTCTGCACTTTTCACTTCAAGATATTTAACCAGCTTTTCCCAGCTTGGTTCTTCTTCGGACAGAATAAACTGATTACATCTTTGTCCAGATAAACCATCTAGTGTTTAGCTCCCAAACTGGCAGAGGAAGTGGTAGACCTTTGTCTAATGTCTGAATTAAAAAGAAGTGAACTTGAGGTTTATTAACCTTGGGAATCCTATCATGTCCCAAATAGTTCAAAAAATTTTGCCATGCTCCCATTTTTTTTCCTTCTCATTTCCAAAAGGATGCTGGTTATCTTCTGAATATAGCCACCCTGCTTCTATCTTTGTCACTTCAGATTATTGTGTGAATTTTGCAACCTACCATAAATGACGACTGCAAGTTAAACATAGCAAATTGTGGGTACTAAATTCCTCAAGTTTTGCTCGTGGGGAATGTGTTGGACTTGTGCTCTGGGATCTGTAGTGAGTTTTCGGCTATTTTAAGGAGCAGAAAGACTTCATCTCCCTAGGAGTGTTGACTGGTTGAAGCTATGGTTACCTTGGTGGTTTTCATGGGATATTACGGCATTATTTTTGCCAGTGCCCTCCAGCTGAAGTTGGGTACTGAAGGGATATCTTTAGCAAAAGTCTTCAGTCTTAATAAAAGGCCCTTGGTTAAAATCTGTCACCTACCACCTTTTGATGCAGTAGACTGTAAGAGAAATAATCTGTTGTGCACTACAAAACTAATCCCTTTCCACAAGCGTTTTGGGAAAGATGATTTGAGAGGATTAGATGAGAAGTTTCTGTTTGTGATTGGCTGGCTGTGCAGGAAAGACTATTATGACTCATGGAGTTGAAGACTTTGTTCTGTAATGCTGTTGTTCTCATAGGAGAGTGTAGGAAAGGGGTGATATACTGGAAAATGGGATTGTTTTGAAACCAGTTTGGGAGCCAGGAGATCACGCTTTTTTTTTTCTTAGTCTGAATGGGGCAGAGGGTCTCGTTAGAGTGGAAGGAGGCAGAGATTGGTAAGGTAAAGAATACAACTGCAGCTCATTTTTTATTGTGACAATACGCAGGACAGAAGGTTTTTGTCTCTGACACTTCTCATGTAAAGATTGTTAAATACAATACAAATAAATAACAAAGTTAAAGACAAAATAAATTAAATGTGCCATGAAAAATAGGAGGGCAATTTCCACTTTTATTGGTGCTGGGATGCTGCACTTAGTGACGGGGACACATGGTGGCTGATGATTATCATTGACTGGAGCTGTACCTTTCATTATCAATGTTATTTTAAAGAGAAATTCTTATTTTTCAGCTAAGATTTTTATTTCTTGCCTACAGTCATAGTTCCAAGGCACTTTTGGTATTAAATATAAGTAGGGTTGCTTGCACAGTAATCGCTTTTAGCCGAGTCCCTTCACTCCTCCTCTTGTGCTGACATTTGCGCTCCTCTGACCCTGCAGAAAGCCCTTTCCTTTTTGCAGCAGTAATTTTCTGCTGATTTGGCTCTCCCTGGCTTACTTGCAGCATCCGAGGAGCGTTGGTGCAAGGGAAGGAGCGGGGCCGTGCAGTCAGAGGCAGCGCAGTGTGTGGCCACACTGACTCAAGTTGTTTCCGTTGCCGTTGGAGGACTGTCCAGGACAGCTGACAACTGTGGGGAATTGTTTCGCTTTCTCCCCAAACAAGAGTGGGCTGAATAATTCTGTGGTGTCCTGCAAATTAACTGTATTCTGCTATTTAATAGTCCTGAGGAAAACCCCGTGCACCTCACGTCTTTGCCAGTACGTTAGTATTCACCTAACTTGAAAATACCCACTTCTGTCTTTATTAACCTGCTGTATTTTTCAGTTCATATAGTTTTGACTTGGTAAAAAGAACATTTTGAAACGGGCTGTTGTTAACCTTTGAACAAACGCCTGATAAAATAAATTAAGTCAAGAGAATCTATATTTCTGTCTTTTCAACTGTAAAACATCCAGTTTGGGAAGTTAGTTTTACAGTCTTCCCCAAAATAGGACATTTTGTTTCTGTTTTTTTTCTCACGTGTACGAATAGTACATCTAGAAATACTCTACAAATGAAAGGTCATTTTCATGTGAAACTGAAAGCATCTTTCCTTTCTGCATTTCTTTTTTTGTTTTTTAAACTGAGAAGTAGCTACTGTGGTTAGTGTTTATAACCGAAATGTGTTAGAACACGAGGATCAGTCCTGCCTTTTGTCTTTGGAGAGTAGCTCAGAGTACTGAAAAGGCTCGCTTGTGTGTGTATGTGGGGGTGTGTGCACATACACACATTATATATATATGAAAATAAATATATAGATACGTATGAAAGTGTGGTAACTGAATACGGGTGAGTGGCAAAGACCCACAGTATTCATGGTCCCCTTTGCTACCACATTGTCCTGTGTCCAGAAAGTCACAAGACAAAGTCATATCCTCAATATATCGATTTCTGGACCGTTCGTTGCTTTCACTTGATGCTTCTAAGCAAGAAGTTGATGTTTATTTGATGCTACCCTTGGGCATGTACAGTAAGGATTGAGAAGCACTTGCTCAGAATGAACAGTAGATAAAGACCCGTTAGCTTTACACTGCTGGAAATGCCTCGGGATGATGCTGGGATTGTTCTCTTCAGTAGTATTTTCTTTTTGGTGCTTTGTCCAGGCTCCTGGTTGTTAGCTGTCTCCTTCAAACTTTGTAGAGCTTGCCCTGAGCCTGTCTTAGGCCAGAGGCAGTTGTACCATAATAGCTGTTGGCTGCTTCCGAGTTGCCAAGTCAAACAACTTTGGATTGACTGAGTCCGTGTGTGCGCAGTTGCTCTGCCATCCGTTTCTGCTCCGTTTAGGAGAGCACGCAGTATGCTGGTCGTGTTGATTGGCAGAATTATTTTGAATCCCAGCCTGAAGCGCATCCAGAGCTGTGGAGGTATTTGTGGATGGGTTCATTAGGGGCCCGTGTGGAACCCAACCCCTCTCCTAGGAGAAGTGCCTTGAGGGAATTCAAATGCCATATGCTGGTCTGCCCAGTGCAGCACCATGAGAACATTCCCAGGAACCTTCAACATGCAGGAGATAAGATAGGCTCTGCTGCTGACGTATTTGCTGGATCATGATAGGAGAGAAGAACCTGCAGCAGTAAATGTCTTGGCTTCCATTCCATGCTTGCTGGCATTTGTGAGAAGAGAATCGATCGGTGGCAGATGATTGTTCTGCAGATGAAGTAAAACTTGAGGATGGAAAATGTGATGTGCATGAGCATCCTTTCTTAGCAGCTCTTCATGTTTTTTGCCGTAGAAGATGCCGTGTAAAGGTCTTAACTGAAGTTTCCTTTGTAATATTTGTGAGAGCAGAGAATAAGGACTGACTAAAAGCAGTGCACGAGAGTCGTGCCACCGCTGCCTTCTGGGGTTGGTCCCCCTCGGGAGGAGATGGAGATCAGGTAATTTCTGCGATGTGCTCGATGGCAGAAAATTGCCTCTGCATTTTGTGAGTGTTTTGAAAGCAGTATAGTTTTGTTGAATGCACACGTTGATTCCCCATCTGTTTAATCTGTTCTATTTTCTCACCTTTTCGACCTGGTTAATGCCATTGCTTTCTTCATGCTCCTGCCTGGTGGCCCAGGCTCAGATACAGCCTCTCAAACCCCTTGTGAAAGTTATCTTTACGGGGCCCTGTATTTCACTTGGCTTTACTCCAGAAGTGCCAGTGAAAATGAGTTTGATAAATAAAGGAAATAAATCTATTGTCACTATAATAAATAATCTGTATTTTCACATGTAGTAAGGTTTCAGGCAGATCTCTGCCTTTCATGGGTTCCACTGATTTCATTTCTTTGGGAAAAAGCAGGAAGTGGCTCTGTCAGGAGGAGAAAGCTGTGGGTTTCTGGGGCTTCCATGGACACCCAGGCTCGTGTGCGGTGGCACGGAGTAGCGTGTGCTTTCACCCCCGCTTCGCATGGAGTGATATTCTTCGCTGGCTGTAGGCTGGGCCACTAATTCTCTGCAGGGGATGAAAAGAAGATCGTGCTGCAGAGTGTGTGGCAGTGCCTACACAATTCAGAGAAGCCTCCAGTGAGGCAATAGTTGCTGAGTTACGGTTTCCAACACTGAGCTTGCTTCTCAATCGCTTCTTCAGTGTCTCTGTATCAGTTTTCTCACCCGTGCTGAAACCATGCAGTGGCCTCCAGCACTGCCAGAGCAGAGACAGCTCAGACCCCTTTGTTGTAGGGGTCTTTGAAGCCTCTCTTGGGGCCTCGCAAGGATGTGAACCGCTTCATGTCCATCTGGTCAGTGGTACCATCTCAGAGATGATACAATTATCTGTGCTGCTAGTTTGGGTCCCCTGTGTTGCTGCTTTCCCTCATAATTCCAGCAGATCCAGGGCTGCTGCCTGCACGCAGCTCTGATGAAGGGGCTGCACTGACGTGTGCCTAGCACATAGCTCAGCAGCCCTGCCTCTGGATTGCAGGCTGACTCTGGGTGGGCACATGGTGCAACAGTAGGTGTAAGAACTTGTGCTGTAACTATGGAGTGACAGTATCTTTTGGAGCACGGTTGAGGGAGGAGATTCTCCCCCTCTACTCTGCTCTGGTGAGACCCTCCCCTCCCCGCAGTGCTGGGTCCAGCTCTGGGATGCTCAGCAAATACCTGTATTGGTTGGAACAGGTCCAGAGGAGGCCACAGAGATGATCCAAGGGCTGGAACCTTCTGCTGTGTGGCCAGGCTGAGGGAGTTGGGGGTGTTGAGTCTGGAGAAGAGAAGGCTCCAGGGACACCTTATTGGAGCCTTGCTGGGAGCTTACAGGAAAGCTGGAAGGGACTTTTTACAAGGGCATGTAGTGATAGGACGAGGGGTAACGGCTTGAACTGAAAGAGGGCAGATTTAAATTAGATATTAGGAAGCAGCTCTTCACTGTGAGGGTGGTGAAACCCTGGGACAGGTTGCCCACGGGGGAAGCTGTGGACACCCCCTCCCTGGAAGTGTTCAAGGCCAGGTGATGGGGCTCTGAACAACTTGATGTAGTGGGAGGTGTCCTGACCCATGGCAGGGGGTTGGAACTAGATGATCTTTAATGTCCCTTCCAACCCATTTAATACTTGTTGAAGTGCTCAGTAATTGGGCAAGAGAGGTAGTTGTTAAAGTGACTTAACTTGAAAAAGGAAGGACGCAGAGGAAGAGAGAAGCCTGGTTTTGGAAATGAGCCTGATTCTACTGAGCATTCAGGTGGTGAGTGTGGTTACAGTTTCTAGTTTCTGTAGGTTTTTTTTAAACCCTGTTCTTCCTTTGACTGCTCCGAGTCTTCTGAACACAGATTTCAATCAGTTGAGAGTATAGGACTGAAATAGTTTATAAAGGGAGACTGTGAAATGTGCTTTTGTCCTTACTCCACAAGTTAGCGCTTGGAAAGGGTTTGGTAAAAGCACCAGAGCAATGATACCCAGAGAGCGAACAAGGAAGCTACTAATGAGGGTTAATTAGATCCATAACAAACTGAACTAAGTCACAGTTAGGTTTCAATGTGTGAACAAACTGGGCTGGCAAAAAAAAGCACCTTCTATGCAGGCAAAGGAATTAACATCCTATCCTGCATTCCTGTAGGAGCTCCTGTATAGTGGTGTTTAAGAACTATGGATGCTTTAGGCTTGTCCTCTAAAAGTGGGCGTTTAAAAATGTTATGTGTGGCTGGACAAGCTTTAGTATGAAACATTTTCAGGTTTGCTGCTTTAAATTGTCCTGCAATCAAAAGGATGCCTTCTCGAAGACGACCAAGGAGTTTTTTAGTATTCTGGGAGCAGCTTGAGAGGCCACGGGGCACAAATTAATTCCAATTAGCCCATGGTGGAATGTGTCATTGAGGTTTTGAAAACTTTCTGTTCTATAAGGTGGATATCCCAGCGTGTTTCTCAAGATGTCTTGCCACGTTAAAATCCGCACACCACCACCTGGAGGGTTGTTCTTTAAATTGCCTGCCTGCTTTGTGATGTGTATCTCCAAAGCCAGCTGACAACTGGGAGCGTTTGAACATCTGCAGGGACCACATTACATAAATGTGTTGGCACCAGTGTCAGGTCTTCCCACACATTCAAATGAAGCTGGTGTGGCTGTACTGGAGCTTCTTAATCAGCTTTGTCCGGCTGTGTAGGTGATTTCTCTTTGGGAACGATGTCAGTTACTTAAGGATTTGTGGTACCTCATGTATTGGCAGGGCTCTAGAGACAGTGACAAAGAGCTGTCGTGAGAAACTGAGCAGGAAGAGTGAAAGCTGAAGAAGTTGGTGGTTAAGTTCCCTTCTGGAAGATGAGACCTGCAGAATGTTTTCAGTATTGGGTCTCTTCCTGCAAACTGGGTTCAAGGGATGCAGATTAAGTGAAAAATAAATGTTTTCTTCAGTGAACCTCTAGGCTGCTGGTTTGTTTTGTTGGTTTTTTCTTTGTTGTCTTTTTTTTCCTTTGGAGGGGGCCTGTGGGGTTGGTTGGTTGGTTTGGAAAAGCAAAGTATCTGATTTCTGTGGGTAGTGCTACCTGCCTTGTGCTGCCTGGAGTATAGACACGGCTCTGCGTCGAAGGCTGACAGAAGGTGTAGCTGTACTGACAGATGTAAACAGCTCCAGTTGCAACTTGAATATTTTACTATCTCAGACTTTCCAAGTTCACATAAGCTGATTAAATTCTTTCCTTAGAAGTTAATGTTACACAAGTTATGGTACATTCACTATAATTTGCAGATAATAGTGGTTTAATTAATTTGATTTAAAAAAATACCCTGTGCATCATGGCACATAAAAATTATGTTTGTACCCTGTTGCTTCCATTCCAGTACAGGAGGTGAAGCATCACAGTGGCAGCTGTTGGAATAAACAAGGTTTTTTGTTCCCAGGCTTTTATTCATATTTGTAGAGGGCATTAAGGTTAAGAGAATGGTCTCATTTTTTATTCAGCTCCTCTTTTTCTCAGCTTTCATTTAAAGATTGCATGTTTACAGTAACTCGTAAGATTTCCAGTTCTCAGTACTTCTGTAGTAATTAACTTTGCATCGTATTTTTCTGTTCATGGAAAAAGTGGAAGTGAAAGTCTTAATTACAAACACTGATAGATGTTGTATCATAAAACTGGTGGTCGATTATTACTTTTTCAGATGTTTTGTGCTTTAGAAAATCTAGATGGGGTGCAAGAAAAAAAAAAAATTAAAATTGATGGCATACCTGAGGAGAATTTTGTGGATTTTGAAGGCACCTAAATCAAGATTCTGCAGTTGGTTTTACCAGGATAGTGAGGATGGCTTTACCAATGTTATTAAAGTATCTTTATATGCAGTGAATTACCCTTTTATTTCAGCCTGCTACTTCACTGCTGATATTTACAGAATTGATAGGCCATGTTAGGTGTGTTACACGTAGTTCTCAGCTATTTGGAAAGCTTAAGATGCGAGTCTGTGTAATGCTTGACATCATGCATTGTTTCTAGATATCCACTTCTTCTCTCCTGATCTGAGGATGCTCAAGTGCCGGATACTTTTGGTAGCTGGTTTGTCAGTTTTGACTACAGGTACAAAAACGTGTTACTCTGGAAATCCAGACTCCCTCCCTCTCCCCCAGAGTAATTTATTCAGGAGTGTGGATTGATACCAGCTACGCCAAGTGATCATTTGCAGGGCTGTTTTAATTTCAAGGGATGCCACTGGTATGATACTGATTTGGTCTGGTGGAGTTCGACCACACCTGCAGTTTAAAAGGCAAAGAAAATAAAACCGGGAAGGGTCTCTTACCTCCCCTGCAAGGGTGCACGGTACACATCAAGGAAATGAGTCACCTCAGCATTCTGTTGGAGAAAGCAGTGAGGAATCTGAGGAACCTTCTGCACACGTGTAGCAGGCTTTGACATGCAGGGAGACTCGGCGCGTACGTGTGGGCTGTTCCCGTACTCATAACCTCACCCGGTCTCTTCTGGACGGCCACAGCTCAGCGGATCCCGATCCCAGAACGTGCTGCTTTGCTGCGTGTGACACCGAGGTGCTCTCTGAAGGATTTTCAGCTATCTGGCAGTCCAGATTGATAGGTGTAGGGAAATTGGAGAGGTTACTTTTTAAGACCTTTGTCCAGACCGGTGCAGTTCATGGATGTGCTGTGGCATTTGTGTGCCAGAATGGAAACTGTCAGGCTGGGGAGGGGGGAATCTTCTGTTTGCTGCTTGTTGAGGGAAGCAAAAATATGCCTGGCTTCAATTTGGGTTCCCTGTTTGTGTGAGCTGTCAAGTGGAGCCCGTTTTCTTCTGGAGAAATCTGGTGGTGATGAGGCTCAGCTCCTACCTGCAGTTAGTTAACTGTCATGAATGGCAGTAAAAAGCCCACAGATTTTGTCTTCCCCTTTCTTAGGGTGCACATGCTGTGACACGGAGTCATGAATTCAGCTGCTGCTTTTCTCCCAGCTCCAGCAGAGAGCTGGGTTACTCCTCTGACTTTGCAAAATGTTTGCTGATCTTGCGCCTGGTTACAAGCCTGAGGTGGGTTTCTCCAGCCCCCCATCCTCTGAACTCTTGGTTAATGAACTCTCTTACTGCCAGGTCTCCTGAGCAGTTTGCAGACCTCATTAAAAAGGCTTCACTGCAGCAGGAAAGCTAAAAAAGGTAAGAGCAGCTAAGTGGCACTGTTGAATTTTTGTCATGTATGTTCTGCAGAAATTTCTAGGTTGGTTGTACTTTTTCTAGTGCAAGGAAAAGGTAGGAAGTGAAACCTATTGAAGTTGAAACTGAGTAAACCAACCTCTATCAAACAGGTGATGTAACACAGGCAAAAAAAGCCAAAACGGTTCCTTGAAAATTACCTTTCTGCATCAAAAACTTGTTCAGACCTTTGCCCTTCATTTTTTTTTTCTTTCTTAAGAGCAAAGGAAAATGTGAAGCTGTCCTGAGGTTGAGCTTTCTCACCTATTTTTAGTCTCGAGCCCAGCAGAGGTGCTTTCAGTTCAGATGTTTATTGGGTTTATTATCCTCACTGAAGACAGACTGCGTTATGCCAAACGCCCTGTCCACACCTCGCCCTGAGCTAGGAACCCCTTACAGTTCTTGCAGGCATTGTGTGCTGAACTAACTTGCCCACAGAAAGCAACTTAGGAGCACTCTAAAGTTCTAAACCCAGGGCTTTTAAACATTTGTATTGAACTTTTGGGTTTGTAGACAGTAGAAGCAGCCAATCCAGCACAGAAAGTTCAGTTGTTCAGGGAAAGGTATAAGTAGCTGGGGTCAAGAAGGATAAAAATGAGTCTGTGTGTGTAACTACCAAAGTCTTCTTGCACTGTGCTGCTCCATACAGAAGAAATGGTACTCTCTGGGTGAGAGTGCTCGCTTTATAGCCGTGTATTTGTTTCCAAATACAGTTTATATGCCGGGTGTGAAGATTTATTGCTCTCTTGCTTGGGATACGTTTTCAATTTGTTTATTTTTAAAGAGACTTTTCATTTGTTTTCTATTGTTAGAACATAAGTTATGTATGTAGTTTATATCTTAAAAAAGAAAACAAGAAACTGTGACCTAACAGCTTTCTTCCCTTATGGGTGTAATTCCGACGAGATGTGTAGCATGTAGGAAATGTGCATTTGGGGTGTCTGTGCAATCTGGGTTAACATCGATGCCTCAGGAGCCTTTAATTTCATCAGTGTTTTCCAGGGGATCTCTGCCTCCTGTATTGCACTAAATGTCCTTGCTTGCTTTGTGAGAAGCGTTGCAGCCGTGCCCCGGGTTCCTCGCTGCAGAAGGGAGGATCGCGGGCACTGCTAAGGCAGTGAAATGGCACTCTGGAGAAAAGGATGTTTCCCAGGCTTCCATCTTGGGATTGCTCAAGAGGGCAGATGTGTAAATCAAGCTCTGATAGATCATGGTTGTGTGCCCCTCGTTTGTTGAGCGCTTGATGCGAGAACTTCCAGCACAATTTGCCTTGCCTGCCTTCTTCGTCCTCTCCCCTCACTCCCAGCGGAGGAGCTGTCCCAGGCTGGGGGGCTCTAATGGGGTTACAAAAATGGAAGAGTACAATTCTAGGAGTGTTAAACTGGGTGCCCAGAAGGACTGATGTGTGGGCTCTGATCTCTTAGTGCTGGGCTGGGGTTTTGAAGATGAGAACTCGTGAAGTGCTCTGGTATTTTTGGTGAGTACTTTAGAGAAGCCACGGAGAAAATTTATTCCGCCCTTGAGTTTGAGCACTTGGCAATACGGTGAAGCCTTTTGCCATTTCAGATCTTTCACTTTTCAAGTAAAGAATTATGACTTAATTATGGGAGCAACAACCTGTCTGCGTAAATTGACTTGGGAGCTCTGTGGAAAACCAGCATGGAATCATACTCTTGGTCTCCTGAGGGAAAAAATAAACCCAAGAAAGGTGTATCTATTACTAGGAGTTAGTTAAGATGCAGCACTGCGCTTTTTCCTTTCTTTTTTAGATGATTTCTTTTGTGAGGTGGGGATGTTTTCCAAAATGCCTGTGTCATTTGTCTAGAAGGACATGTCTGAAAATTTCTTGGAAGAGAAAGAAGCTACTTAATAGAAATACTCCTCTCACTCAAAGCAGAATGAAAATTCAGTGCTGACAATCAGGATTCAGTGCTGTTATTTTCAGGATTTGAAAGCTTTTGCTCTTGGGTTTGGAAAGCGAGTGAGAGACCAAGAGCTTTTCATCAGGCTGATGGGTCAGCCCCAGTACATGGTGCCTTTCCTTCCCTGTTCCCCTGCACTGTTATTTGGTGGGATAGGATGCAGAAGAGGCACCAGTAGGGTGAGTTCTTTGATTACATGTGGAAAATTTTGGTGAGAGGCACAAGGAACAACTTGTACTTTTGTGTAGGAAACAGTGAAGAGGAGGTTGGGTTAATTGTGATGGGGGTAGAGTGACAGCGTGGGAAGGAAGGCTCTGCTCTGTAGGTCCCAGGTTGGCTCCCCATGTTCCCCCCCAAACCAGCTGTCTTGAACTGCAGGCTGGGGTTGTGTTTGTTTCTGTTTTTTGGTTTTTTTTTCTAGTAAGTCTCTGGGGTAGGCTCTGCACTTCCCCTGCTCCCTTTGGCAGCAGTGACATCTGTATTCAGCAACTGGTGTAAGGGAAAGACTCTTCAGTGCTTTCTATTATTCTTTTGTTCTGATCTTCAGTTCTATATGCTCATCATCTCTATTACCTTAAGTCTTAAAATTCCTTCCTAAGGTGAGAAAGGCTTTAATTATATTGAGGCTGGTGTCTGTCTTCCATCGTGTTTGGAGAAGTGACTGACAGCAGCTCCTCCTTCCCCCCAGAGAACGGGGTGAGCAGTGCTGGGCACCTCTTGATCTGTAAATTCCCAGCTCTGACAGAGCCTTTGGGAGCCTGGGATTATGCTACAGTCGTGCAAGTTACTCCTCTGTTTCTCATCCCTCATTTTCCAAATGCCTTTTGGAGTTTCCTTAGGTAGTTTAATTGTTTTGCCATTCTGCTTCTTTCCAAAAATCCATCTATAAAATTAGATTGCTGCGCTCACAACGAAATTATGATCCAATGTATTGGACTTTCCCCTTGCTGCCGATGTCATGTGAAGTTAATGAAATTAATTGTGTCTTGGTATTCTTAGTTTGGCGTGCACAGACAGCACAATTTGAGTACTGGGGTAATCCTGCAGCAAGCTGAAATGGCTTCTCACGGAGCAATGGGATGATTGGTGACACCACAAAACCAGGATCTGGCAATAAAAATTGGTGTGATTTCTATGTACCTGAAATAACAAAAGCTTGCAACTGTCCTAAGCTCAGCTACCGCTCGGGGTTCTCGGTTTGAACGCTAACTTGTGTGCAAACAGAATACTGCAAGCGGATTAAACCCAAGCAAGCCTTCAAATAATAAATTCCCCCGAAGTCGCTAACTGTTGCCTTAATTAGCTAGAGCTTCAAAGCGTATGCAAAGATTTTTCCACTACAGCTTTTCATCACTTCCCCAAGTTCAGCCTGCCCTATACAGATGCTTAATTTGTATGCTGGGCCCTGTGATAAAGCTATTTCTGTCGATGAGATTCCAAAATTATAGGCACTGATGTCAATGCAGATGAGGCTAGCCTAATTTGGTCAAGAGAGGGCTATGCCATGCAAAATCTTCTTTACATGGGCACATAAAGGCCAGTGCCAAGACTGACAGGTGTCCAGTGGGTGGCAAGGAGCTTCAGAGATAAACATTCTTGTTGGTACTGCTACAGTTCTTGCTTCTTCAAGTAACAATATCATCATTGTATGGCTTTTTTACAGCATCCCTGCAGGAAAACTAAGGAAAATGGAAATGGAACTGAATTTTACGAATGTAAATCTTTTAATTCCTATTGAAATAACTTTTTTCATGCTAGATTCTTAAATTCAATTTCTGTTCAATGTTAAAGCTTGACAATGAAAGTAACACCGTTACCTTCCAAAATGGAAAATGAAATTGAAAGCTGGGCTGCTGTGAAATCCCTGCAAGAAAAATGGCTTGAAAAGTGGTTTTTAATTGTAGGAGGTCTTGAAATGTCATAAATGCCATAAAATGCACACTCAGGCTGAGTAATGAGAAGTCTGTGGAAGGATGTTGTATTTTTGGGAAGGCTGTAGAAGGATATTAGGTAGAGATGAAGAAGTCCCTGAACTCTTTTCTGCTAGCTTTCCACCTTTATTTTTTCTATGTCCATGTGTCAGCTGTGAAGTGTGTGTGTATATATGTATAAAGTATTACTCTATTAATAGAACACTTTTTTGTATGCTTGTTTCCATACCTCCTTCCATGCTGCCCCTAATAGGGGGTTGCAATCATATGGATTTATTTTTTTTGCCTGGGGGTTTTTTTATATTAGTTTTGAGCTTGTAATTCTTCTGTTCCTTTGTCAGCTCCTTTCTTAGTACTGACGTATTAAAAAAAAACAAACCAAGAAAACCTCTTTCTCTGTATCCAGGAAAAAATACCTTATGCTGACGTCTGTAACTGAAGGCTGAATCTTTTCAGCGTATTTCAGTCTCAAACACAGTCTTTTTCAGTTTAACACCTGCAGACAGAAGCCACAACACTACTGAAAAGCTCTCTCTGTTACTGGGTCAGCTTTAGCTCTAGTGGGCGAGATGCTGGAATCAGTAAATGAGGTTTTTGATGAGAAGTCTTGGGCTGCATGGATTGCTGGCACCGAGTATTCGTGGAAGGCAGGAGCGATGTGTTTTACGAATGGGTCAGTGTCCGTAGGATGCCAGTTTTGCACGAAAGTACCTTTATTAAACTTTATTAGCAAGCTTTTAAAGCATTCGCTGTAAGAAATTTGCATCTGGTACAGGTCCGAGAAGGAGAATTTGGAGGTGTGGAAGACAGGGTTGTATGGGTAGCTCAATAAATGTAGAGGTGGGAGGGTGGCAATAACACGGTGCGGGTGGGAGAGGGAGGGGAGGTGGTGGAACGGCCGCTGGTGAGCTGTGGTGTTCGGAGGGCTGAGGTTTGCAGCTCCCCAGCTCATTAGAGCCAGTCCAAGGTTAAGTAGTTCAGCTGAAATTGCTCCGCTTAACCAGTTCAGTTGAAATTGGTCAGCTTAACCGTAATGGGTGCAGGTTTAATTAGTTCTTGGGAGAATGCTTGGAAGACTCCAAGCCCTTTTGGGTACAGTCCATAAGCAAACTCTGAAAGAAGCGTTGACCGGTCCCCAGGTGAATTCGCTGCGCGAAGAACGTCGGGGCAGAAACTGTGGCTCTGCTAATGTTGAAAGGTTTGATTTTTGAGGTGAAAGAAGCTGAATGTAGCTGGTCAAGGTAACTTCTCCTAACCCGCTGCTTAGTTTTGTGCTTTGCTTTTCTGTGAAGTGCTTGGGCCCGGGCAGTATGATCTTTCTTTGGATCTCTTGAACCTTTATGAACTCTGATGACTACTGAAGCTAATTACCATCTTCGTTTGTATTACCATCGTATTATAAATAAAATACTACATTGATTTGTGGCTGTGACAGCAGGCAGTGAAACCAGTTTCAGCGCCCTTCAGTTATTTAATGGAAGTGATCACAGGGTAGGAAAATAAAAGCTAAGCTTGATTTATTTCGGATGTTCTCTTGCCATCTCTGCTTAATTCATTAATGTGAAACTTCCAGCTTTCTGCTTGAAAGTTAATCTCTTTTTGACAGAGTAATATTTTTATGTGATGTCTAGCAAAGAACCAGAAACAAGGATGATTTTATATGCTAAACAGTAAAAAGGCAGTAATTTTTTGAGCATATGCCTGTGTGCCTAGGGAAATGCTGAAATGTGGTTTTTCTGTGGGAACTCTTCCTGTTTTTTTCTTAATAAAATGTGAAAATGATGCCTAAATCCTTGCATAAATACCTGCTTATAATAAATGGCAGCTCAGTTGCCTGGGGAGTCTCAATAAATATAATTAATTTTTCTGGTAAACTACTCTTTAAGTCCTAGAAAGTGAATTAAGTGTGTATGAAGAGGTTAAGAGGATCTTTTAGCTGTGCTAAAAGGGGTAGGGAAAACTTGCTAGTGGAGAGCCAGGCAGGCAGAGGCTTCTTAGGTTTTGAAGGAGGTGAGTCCTCAGTTTTGGGAGATCACCCATCGCTTACCCATTACTCTTTAACTCAGCCTGCTAATCTCTGATTGCCTTTTGTGCCCGAATCAGAGAGAAGCTCTAGGGGCCGTGAAGCAGCAGAGGTGAGCTAGTACTGCTCAGCTAAGAATAAAAGTTGTTGGACAAGCTTTTGTCCAATGGAAAAATGCTTGACTTTCGAGGGCAGACTTCTTGCATCCTTTGTGTTTTCTGTAGATAATTAATGAAGAATTATAAGATAGAACTGCTGTGACTTTTTCATCTTTGCTTGTTGCTTACCAGCTGACATGTAGCTTTATTAATAAGCAGCTGGAATAGTTAGAATCTTGGACCTCCCTGCAACAGAGGCTGACATGGCAACTGTTTCAAACAAGAAGCTGAGTGGAAAGTCAAATGCTTAGATAACATTTTAAATTAAGACACAGGCAGAATCAGCATTTGTAACAGTTGGTCAGTGTGTATCTGTTGTGAGATGCTAAAAGATCTATTCTCAGTATCCATAAAAACAATGATGTGTTTTCCTCTTTTTCTTGAGCACAGTGGTTTGTGGTTGTGTTGGGCTACCCATGTTTGTTACAAGAATATTTCTCACAGATTATCATTTAATTCTTCTTCGTTAGTGAAGTCTGCTGGAGAGAGAGATCACACATGGTAGATAGTGAGGGAGAAGAGCGACGAAAAGATGGAAACAAGTTGAGAGCTGTGGTTGTTGTTCATTATGTGCTGATGAATTGGTAGATGGGCTTATTCCTCTGCTGTCTCTACGTGCTGCTAATGGACGTAGGGTTAAGGCAGCCGAGGACCAGTGCTGTGCCATCAGAAGCATAGCCTAGAAATCGGTGTGCCACAAGCCACTGTTCTGGAGGGGTAGCCTTTGAAAGGCAAAGGAGACTCTGCAGAGATCTCCTTTCTGGGCTGGTTGTGAAATCAGCTCAGTCTGGAAAGCTGATGAGCGATGGGCCTCGAGCTTCCGCATGAAAACTCACTGGGAGATGGAGAGGGGTGAAACCCTGCTGCGTTTGAACGGCAGCGTGGCAGGAGACCCAATGATGTCTGAAATAAGGTGCTGTAGCTTCATCACTTGACTTCCTGGAGGTGTTATTGGAATGGTTTTGGTTTGGGTTTTTTTGCAGGGAACCTTTAGAGCCACTTCTGCAGATACAGTAGTTACTGGGGTTTGTAAAGCAGCACTGAGTCACTTTTCAGGACTGCTGAAATGTATTTAAAAAAAAAAAAAGAGGAAAGGATTGGAACAGATGGGTATTTAAAACTGGGAGGCTGTATTTGGTACCTCGGAGAACAGAGGAATAGGAAATAGCAGGTTCCACGTGGAGCCTTGCAGGTCTCTAGGAGTGTGTATGGGTCCTTGCAAACCGCGGTGGCCCGTTCATGGGCAGCTCCTTTGAATTGATAGGAGCTGCTCCCATGGGATGCCAGTTTTACAATGAGAGCAAACCAGTATCTTTAGCAAATTCCTTACTGGAATCTCTGTAATGACTGTTGCAATACCCCTGGTGCTTTCTGCTCTATGGGTAATGAAAAATAATGTCTTTAAAGGGAATTGCACAGGAAGGTTTACTCAGCAAAGGCAAAAACAGTATCAAAATGTGCCTTTGCTTAGATGCCTCTACAGTGCTGTGTAACATCAGGTTTATATTGAACGCTTTGGGGTGTTTGGAAGTGGTAAGAGGCAGCGGTTGCATTCGTACACTTGAGCGGATGGCAAGGACAGAGGAACCAGGTAATGCTTTGCCCGCTGTATTTCCGTGTGTGGCACTGGAGGTCTTGCCTTATCAACCCCATGTATCTGCATGCACTGAGAAATGAACTGTAGAAAGGCCAAAAAAGGATCTGCTAAAGAGCAGGAAAGAAAAAAAGAAAACAGACAATGGAACAGCTTTAGGAGCTTCCATCATTTGTAAAAGATGAAACTGTGCTATGTGGTGGGTGTTCTTTCTGGTGTGCTCCTTCATCTCAAGGTGAAGCTGAGGCCGATGGCGATGTCCACAGCCCACGTGTCACTGCTTGCACTCCAGAGCTTAGGGAGTGTAACAAATGGGATGTTATCACAGAGGGAATTTACTGGTATTTTTTATGTAGTCTTGTACCCGAGGGCTTACTGTACTTGCTAATGACCTTGAATAATGTCTTTTGTATATTTGTTCAACATCATTTATTTTGCCTTCACCTTAGATTTGTTAATGTGGTTATTCAAAGAAATATTGTCCCCAAAAGAGGGCCTTTAGCTTTTTTTTTGGTTTAGTTTTGTTTTGCTTTGTTTTCTTTTCTTTTTTTAATGAAAGCCAGTGCTCTTTTTGGTTGTCTTTTGTCCTCAAATTTGGAATCCTATTTCTGAAACAGCCTTTCTGTTTCCGAGCCGTAGTTAAACACCTAATGCTGTAGTGGTGCTTAGCAGATGGGCAGGTGGTTTTATTTGTGTGCTGGTATCAAACTGATGTGTGAGACAATAGTTTCGAGAGAAACTTTCAGTAAGAGGAGGCTAATTAACCTGCTTACTATTAGAAGAGGAAAGGGTGCTTACTCTGTACTGCTGGGCTTTTGAAGATTGTTGTGCTTCCGATACCGGTGGAAGAAAGTCTTGCTTCATCCACTGGGATAAGACCATCCACCCACTCCACGCACATCTTCGTGTGTTTTGAGACAGGAAAACAGAGAAGACTGATCAGGGATTGCAAATGATGGTGACAGAGCAGTGCTTGACCTTTCGAAGAGTGTAAGGCTATTTGTGTCCGAGTTTCACTCGGTGGAGAGTTCTGTCTTTAACCAAATCTCTTTGTTGTCCCTGCTTATCTTGCCCTTTTGTTTTTTTCCAGAGCAGTTTTGGTCCATGCTAACCAAGCTCCTTTCAAAAGCAAGGAAGCCCTTCCACTCCCTGTGTGCACCAGTTGCACTCTGCTCTTCCCCCGGGGTGGTTTCAGTAGGTCCCAGTGTTTTGAACCTCCTGCGGTAGGGTCTGGTTCAGGAAGTTTGAGTGAATGTGGACTGCAAAAAACCAACCCTCCTGGGCTTCATGTAATGCAGGTGTAAAGACCAGGGGTGCCAGCCAAATGGCTAATGCAGCTAGAGCCTGATGTCATTTATTGTGGGTTTGACTGGTTTAAAACAACACCAGACTGGTGCTGCCTTGACCTTGTCGAGGGTTTGGAGATGGCAGTGTGTTTAAATCCACCTCTGTGACAGTTTGTATTTTGGGTGGAACTTGATAGACCTCTCCAAGTGCTGCTGTACTAATTGAGGTACCTAAAGGTCCAATCTGAATGTTCTTGCCTGTGGTTTTGATCTGAGTGGCTTTCAGGGCGGTGGGAGAGCAGAAGGTAAGTGTTTGGAAGGGAATGGTGCTGCCAGAGCCCACAGCTGGTGCTGAGATCGTGATTATAGCTTAAAAACCAGCACCAGTGTTAGGAATCCCATCTTGAAATAACAGAGCCCTGTCCCAGTTACTGAGTCATCTTCATTCAGGAGACACCACTGTGGCACGTGTCCCCTTTTCCTGGGGATAGGAGGAAATTAATTATTCAGTGCCAAAGCTGCTCCACTGGTAATCTGTGCTAACTTCTGTGTTATGTGCACATATTGGAATTTGCAGTATGATCCTCATGCAATAAATAATTATATTAAGAGCAGAATCTTTCTATAATTTTCCTTTCAATTATTCAACTTCATCCTTTTAAACTCCTCAATATCCCACACTCTTTCTCCCCACCCCAGCTATTTATTTTTTCCCCAAAAACTGTTTGAGACTTCTTCGTATTTCTGAAATGAAACAATTTTGTCAGCTTAAAACGGCAAAAAATGAATCTCAAAGCTGCACCAAGCACACGGGACCACTTGGTTGCATCATCAGTGCTCTTCGTGGAAGTCTGTCTGCTTTCCAACCCTGGCAAGTGATGGGGGGGTGAGGGGATTGTAGGCAAGTCAACTCTCAGACCGATAAATCAAAGAAACATTCCAGTTCAGGCACGTGTGTGGCTAGAAAGGCAGTGTGAAGGGTGGCTGGGTATTTAGTGGACAAAAGAAGAGGTTAGAGAACGGGGATCGGTTCCAGTGATTGCATCTAGGCAGTGCATTCACTTACTGTAAATAATGTTAAGGAAAGAAAGTTCCTATAAAAGCAACCTGGAGCTATGTTTGGAAGTTCGGTTCATAGCCGTTCTCTAGGTGGCAGAGATAAAAGGAGCTTGTGAATATCAGCTGTGGTGAAATCTGCTGGAAACAGGCTCTCCACAGCCTTGGAAGGCAGGGCAGTGTCCCGAATGCTCCGGTGGTCTGAGTGCTGAATTTGATCCTATAGCCTAGCACGCTTTGCTCTGTTAAAACATGTTATAAAAGCACATAATGTTTGGTGGTGTTTTTTTTTCCCTTTCCTTTAGCATTTCCAGAAGACTTAATAAAGCTTTAACGTTTTGCCCTGTCCTCCAGTGGTAAAGGTTCTGTGTCGAGCTGGCAGTGGGACGTACTGGGCAGCGCTGCTCACGTGGAGCACATTGCTGGGCTGTCAGGTGACAGCAGCTGCTGGGTGCCCGCAGCCCCTGCCTGCCTGCTGCCTTCTCCGGGGGCTCCCCAAGGCGCACACAGCTTCCAGCACCGCCCGGGGTCGGGGAGGAGATTATGCCTCGAGTCTTCGGGGTGATCCAATGGGAATTGCATTGATCTGGTGTTTAGCTCTGAGCCTCATCAAATGGGTTACTTCTAAGGTAGGCCGGTTGATTAATCTGGTTTGACTAACTGGGGTTGTAAGTAGCCGGAGAGAAAACAAGTCATTAAGAGCTTCCCAAGTACTTAATTTTTTTTAAGTTAATCTGTTTTGGACACACATCATTCATCAGTTAAGATTGCGTTTCTCAAGTGTTCGTACACGATTTCATAGCTTTCGGTTTTTGCCTGCCTTGGAGTGGGAAGAGAGTGTTTGTAGCAGTGCCAGCGAGGAGACGGGGAAAGGGACCCGACATGGCTCCTGAATGGCAGGGCTTTGCTCACCTCCTTTCCTAGCGGGCTGTCAGTTTGATAGTGCTTTAAAGGCTTTGGGAAAAAAAGGAAAAACAATGTTAAACATAGCGAGAATAACACAAATTAGTGTATTTTGCTTCCTGGACAGGATATCCTTTCTGTATTGTTGATTGCAGGGTTAGGGGAGTGGAAATACCAGTTTTGTTTGCTTAGGTGAAATATTGGCTACTTCACTTTGTAGCCTTTCCATTTGAGTTGGGAAATGTCTGCTAATATTAGCCAAAATTAGCAGCTCCGACTCTCGCTTTCTAAGGAAGGTACGTATCCCCATAATGTGTATTGTGCTAGTAAATATAGGTGGGATTGGTGCCTGGAGATGAGCACGGGTTCTTCTCTGCATAGCTCACGACTTGACCTGAAATTCATTCCAAAAGGAGGAATAAATTTAAATTTAGTGTTGTAAAAGAGAGGGCCAGAGCGATTGGGGTGAATGAGGGAAACAGAAAAACAAAAATCAGAGTCCACGCGTTTCTAGATAGATGGTTTCCTACTGTCAAATTGCTGGGCTCGTGAAACTGGGCACAAAACCCCTGCCGAAGGTTTGGTCAAAGATCCCGTTAAGGTGGGAAAACCAGAAATTACAGGTTGAACAGGAGAGGGTTTTATGCTTGTGGCTGTGTTTTCAGATGTGCTGTTTCTTTTAAACAATGATTTTGGTGCGCGTGTTCATCCAGTTACCCTGCTTTGCTGTTGCTTTGGAGTCCTCCTGCCGTTGTGACAGTTTCTCAAGGTGATACCCTGTGTGTTTCTGCCCTCACTTAAGTCAATCACTTATGCTGGTTTCTGTCTCTCTCTGGTCTGGTCAGTTGTCAAGCTTTTGGGTTGTATTTGTTAAACCCTGAAGTTTTCTGTTGATAAAGCTTTGGGTAAACCTTACCGTGCCACCTGGTACACATCTAAGGTGTACAGAGAACATGCCTTACAGATGCTTGCTCGATGTCTCGCCAGCGTTGATAACTATCATTCAAACAATAGCTAGGCTTATAAACAATTGCCATCTGTTTTGGGGAGTCAGTTGTGAAATAGCCTCCTAGGGAAGAAATACTAAAATTGCCACGTGCCCGTATTTGAAGGGGGTGTGAATGTCTTATTTGTACTGCTGAGTAGTATCACCTTCCTGACATTAACTGCATCTTCTTAGCACTGGTTTGAGAAGCTTTCAAACTACTGCTTTGAACTGCAGTCAAATACTCAGAAAATAGTAGTGGGGCTGTTTTTCAGTGCTTGCCTGTGTTCAGCAGCTGTTTAAGTGCTTTAAAGGAATATTTTCCAGTGCTTTAGTGAATAAAAACTTGGTGATGCCTTGTGGGAATCTGTGGAGCTTGCATTAGCATGGAACTTTAAATTACTTGAAGTAATTCTAAGTATTACGATAAATGACACTGTGGCTTTTGAAATCCAGTAATAGTTGGAGAAATCTGGTCTAATTAAGATGTCATTCTAGGGACTTCAGTTGAAAAACTGTCTTGGAATCTTAAGTAGTTTCCAAGTGTGTATATCTGAGGCAGCATAACCAGTAAGTTGCAGTTGCCAGGATATAACAACTTCTGCAAACTTGTTCTCAGTTTCTCTTTCTGAAAACAATTCTCTGATTGTTGGTCAAATAACTCGGGCAGAAAAGCCAAGTAGGTGAAAACACCCGACGGGCTGTGCTGCTGCCCTCTGGCTTTTCTTTCCCAGCTTCCGAGTAAATGACCAAGCTGGCGAATGAGGGTTGTGTACTCTGTCCTCTGCCGGGCAGCAGAGATGGGTCTTTCGGAGGGGAAGTACAGAATTTCAAAGCCAGCAGCTCTGCCACTTTCTGCTGTTGCAGTCGTTTCACTTGCCACTCCAAAAGCTTGCCAAAGAGAAGTGCCCGGCAGTACTGCTGGTGCTGGGCTCTGAACTAGACTGGGAGGTCCTTGGGATAAAACTGATACATGGATGGAAACGTTTCTGTTTGGCACAAACAGCAGCAGGTGCTCTGTTTCCAAGGGTTCCGGGCGTACGCTGCCCTCCCCAGCATCACTGGAGCGGCCGCCCTTTGAAGCTGTCTCTGGGCTATTTTGGCACCTCGTTCCCGTTGCGTGGCCTTTCCCAACTTCCTATACTCTGGAGAAAAGATTTTTTTTCAGAAAGATCTGACTTAAATCTGCCTTCTGGTAGATATACCCGTCGTCTGGTTTTGTGGAGTCCTTGTATGGTTGCTGTTCTGAAGGCATTAATGGATCTTCCAGTAGAGTTTGAACTTCCACTCGCTCTCCGTACAGATGTGACAAAGGAGGAGAAATGGCAGCCTTTCTTCCTGTATTTCCCTTTGGAAGAATAAATGACAATCTAATATGAAACTGAAATTTAAGGTGAGGTTTTCAGTGTGGAAATCCAGTGTAAACAATCCTTCCTAGTGATCTTTCTGACCCCTGGCTTCACTGCTGGAGCAAACCAGCCCGCCCAGTTCAGATGGCCACCAAGATACTGTCTCTTTCACTTGGGAAACCAAACCTTGCAGAGTAATTTTAAAAGGATTTGATTGTTCAAAGATCTTTCAGAGTCCTTGCAGAACAGATTCACTTGTCTGTGTAAGCAGCTGGTTTATGTTTTGAAGAATGCATTCTGCGGTTGATACCGTAGGTGGCTGTACTACTTTATCTCGCAAAGAATAGTTTAGAGAGCAAGAATATTTTAGAATCAACGTGCCAAAGGGTTTTATTTTTCAGCAATTTTTTACATATTGTTTTCCTTCTCGGAGACTAATGCTCCAGTGGGGCAGGGTTCTTCTAGCTGCGTGTGTGCTTAGCTTTCTCCTGTATTAGATTACAGAACTGCACTGGACATGTCAGAAATCTGTGATAGACAGGTGCAAACTGCAAGTTAGCACTAAATTACATCACTGATTGTGCCTCGTCAGTGATGTGAAATGTTCCAGGCTACTGAAAATATATTCAGCTGAGATTTACTGAAAATCAAAGGCAAGGTCTATGGAGAAGTTTGAGACAGTGGCAATCCCGTCACGTTCTGGCTGAGGAGCTGTATTGCTGCCTTTCCCCTCAGGCCAGTGCTGTGGGAAATGCTCTCGGATATATTTCAAGGGAAGGATTATTTCTGTGCTTTATGATCTCCCAGGGAAATACAGAACAAAACCTAGGAGAATATAAAGGTGCTGTATGGGGAGGTTCTCCTTGCAGTCCTTACAACAGCCTCTGTATTGGAACCCTATTTGGAGCCAGATCTTTGGCCATTTCTGTCATTCAGAATCAAGCTTACCTTTGAAAACTCTTCTCTGGCTTCAAGTGTAAAGTTTCCTTTTTGGTTTAAATATGAAAAATACTAAAACAAGTGAGTGTAACTTCTGGGTTTGGAGTCTTAGCACATCAGTTGTGCACATCATGCTCATAGAGGGTATTAATCTTTATCCTTTCTTTGAGCTCATTCAAACATGAGGAGCATGTTTGGCTTGGTTTTGGTTTTTGTCTGCTTAATCTTGTTCCGTGTCTCTCTTTGTGTGTGTGTGTGTGCATCGTCTTTTTATTGTGAGGAATGACTGAGGAGCATCTGGAAAGAAATTTAGGGGAGAGATTTTCTCCACACTCTGGTCCTGGTTTTCAGAATCTCTTCACTACCCTCTCCTGTCCTTTGTCACCACCTAAACTGAAACCAGAATACGCGTACTGCACTTGAGAGGTGCACGTTCACATTTCCAGAATTAACTTTGAGAGTTCAACTGGACATGGACAATTGAAACATTATTTTCATTTCAGTTTAAAAAGGATTCAGTTCTAACGTGCATAAAATATACTTCTTGTTTTGGCAGAGACGTGGAGCAATTTCCTATGACAGCTCTGATCAGACTGCGCTGTACATTCGTATGCTAGGTAAGTGTTCCAGTTTCTATATTGCAAAGTTCTAGTGTTTGTGATTGGATTTCAAATATTTTTTATATATATTCGAATGTTTAATTCTTAAGCTTATCACCCCCTTTCTCCTGGATAATACGCTGGTTAGATTCTTTAGAAGAGTGTCGATTCTTTTATGCTGACCTGGGTTTTTTAGTTGCCACCTTTTTCTATTTTTTTCTTTACTTTTTATTTAATCCCCCCCCCCCGAGTTAACCATTTTATGAGATGTTTTAGTTCTATATTAAAAGAAAAAAAAAAGTTCTTTAATTAACCTCACATGTTTGTTGAAGTTAACTTTTCCAAGTGACTCGTGATTGATTTTATTTTTGTTTTTTCCGTGTTGGAATTGATCACCTTCATGTGGTACCCTGCTGGGTAAAGCTGTAGCTTGGAGGACATTTGTGTGAGGGTTACACAAGACTTTAAAAACTTCAGTGCCAAGGCTATGAATTGCTCAAGGTGTTCTGAAAATAACGATGTGATTTTTAAACAATACTTCTCTTCCTAATCCTAGGAGATTGCTTGAAACGGGAAGGGACACACGACAGCTTAGTCACCTTACTGAAGGATGTTTCCAGAGTAGCTCTCTAGTTGCTTCACCCCATATCTAGTTGCTACTAGGTAAGGGCTGAAGCCCAGTTAAAGTGAAAGAAGAGAATTGGGAGGGGCAGGTGTCTGGAGAGCCCCTGGCTGTGGGGCGGGAGGAGCTGAGCTCACCCCTTCAGAGAATGATGCAAAGCTCTTGCAGCTCTGGCTGCCACATTCTGCGCTTCCCACCCCTCTTCTGGAGGCTGCCGGTGGGGCAGATGGCAGAGGGACTGTGTATAGCCTCCAAATCTGTTTCCCTCCAACATTCTGCCACTTAATTGAAGCCATCTTGAGCTATGATTCTGTGTGGAAATGGACTAGGAATGCTTGCGCGATGTCTCGCACGGCTCGAGGAGCATCAACAGCTAGTGATTATGGATTCTTAACTGGCTCCAACAAAGTCAGCCAGAGCGTGTCTTTTTATGCCCCGAGTCTTTTCAGTTTAGTTGTTTATTGTACGTGTTAAAGTCCCCAGAAATTCCAGGGGCTGTCAGTAGCAAGCCGCGAGCTCTGCGCGTGTGCACGTGTGTAGGAGTCTGCAGCCAGAACCTGCGTGTGCGTATGGATGCAGAAGTCCCATTTGCAATGAGCATCTTCACATTTTTGTTTTTCAACTGTTTTGATTTTCCGTTTGGAGTTGTTAATACGATAGCACTGACTGTCAGCTGAAGGGGTTTTGATAACAGGATGCAATTACTTTGTTAAATTCATTAAGAGGAGGAGGCCAAAAGGTTCTGGCTTCTGAATGTTTATTGAGAAGCTGCTGGGTTGTTGCTGCTGCTGTAAATAAGTTTGTTTCATTTTTCAAAGTTAAAATAACTTCTGCATTTTTAATCATCCTTTTTGCAGGATGAGCACCATAATTCTTGAAGTGATTTTTCTGCTCTAGGCGTAAGAATAAGAAAGTAAATAGTTTTATTGCTTTGATTTTGTGATACATTTTAGAAAACAAAGTTGATTTTCTTCTGTCATTAGAAAACACTTTTTTTTCCCCTGCTTCAAAATTCTACAGATTGAGTACTTTTAAGTCCACATCAGGGTAACTGTGTATTAATTTAGTTAAGAATTGCACTGATATGTTTGATTTAAAGGTACTGTAAGTCTCTGTGGTTTTATCTTTTCAAAATTAATCTGCTAGGGATAGAAACTCAGATTCTAAGAAAATTATAATTTCTGGGGAGAATAATCTGATTTCTTTTGTTCCTTTGGAAGTTTAGCTGTCCCATGAAGTAGTTAGGCCCATCATTTCTGTGGGGGGGTGGTGATAATGCCCAAGCAGATCTAGAGGAAAGCAAAGCATGACTTTGGTAGAGACACCTGAACTGAGGGGAGAGTCTCATCCGTGTGGAAATCCTTTGACTCGTCTCACAGGCAGAGCTGGAACACGTCCAGAATGGGATGCTGAGTAAATTATCTTTTCACTTGTTCTCTCACTGGAATGAATTCTGCAGTGTTGTGGATGGTGTAACTCTTGCTGGCATTTGGGGCAGGTCAGCGATGGTAGCTACTCGGAGGCAGTGAGGCTTTTAAAGGGTTTCTCACTTGCTGGTGACGGCTTTGTTGTCCCCGATGCTCCGTACCCTATCCTGGAGGAGTTAACAGCTATTCCCAGACCTGTTACTGGTGTGTTTGTAAATGGACTGTAAAACAGACCAGCCTGAAAGCTGAACAGTTGGACACATGGGTATGGAGACACATTCATGTCAGAGTAGATTCAAGAATGAATAGCTTCAGTTAGAGTTATCTGCAAGAAATGTGAAGTATTGCATTTCCCAGGCAGTGTTGTGAGGGGTAGTTTTTGTTGGGTTTCATTTATCTTCATACACTTGAGCAGACCAAGCTGTAAGGAATCTGCAGCTGTAACCTGAAGGCAAGCTAGACCCAGGCTCGAGAGGTTTTTACCTTCTACTCGGTTGGTTATCGTTCCAGACAGGCCCTATCTACTGATGGAATGTACCTCAGTAAGGTGTTTATTTCAGCAGACCAAAAATACAAAGCCAGGAATATCTAGGACACCTGCCTCTGCCTCTGCTTAGTTGTGCTGGCCATAGGTTGCCTCCTCCAATGTTTTCAGGCTGTTCCAGTGGGAATCCAATGGAAATTAGTTTGCAGCACGTGACCAGAGATTCCTGTTGGGTGACAGTGTTTCCGGGTTCAATTTAAAAGATCAAATTTTAGGGGCGCACAAAATAAGCCACTAACTCTTAACTGTCTTCGTCAGCCTCGATATAAACAAACAGCATCGACTCTGACTCATCTGTCATACCCCCTTCCCAAAATACACACTAAGCCACTCCCAGGTGGCTTATTTACTATTTTAAAATATAGATACAGATGCAGCATTGTAGAATTTTTCTTGTAAGACCTTGGAGGGGCTAAAATATCTGCATCACCTCAGTCAGCTCTTTCTCTCGGTGACTATGAGGAGTTCTCCAAATTATTTGTAAGTGCTTCTCTGTAATCTTGATACTTCCTTGATTTTTTATTTTTTTTTTTATTCCCTTTTTTCTTCCTCTTTGCCTTTCTGGTTTCTGTTTCTTGTTGTTTTATACTGCCTGCAAGTCTTGCTGCTGTGCATGGGGTAGGAGGAGTGGGGCACTGCCTGCTGTGCTGGTGAGCTGCACCTCTCAACTACGACTGGAGCACTTTCACCTCTCGAGGGCTCGGCCGCTTCAAACAGCAGAGGCAAGGGGCTGTGTGATGCCAGTGCACGCTCTCCTCCGGTGGTGGTGATGGTGTATTCCTGTGGCTTTAATTCTGGCATATTCAGCTGACCTGTCATCTGTTTCTCCAACAAATTAATAGGAACTTTAATTTGTGAAGCTAGTAATTCCTTCTGGAAATCCTGCTCTTCACAACTCCGTGGCTCTGGCTGGGGTGGTTTCCCTTGAGGTGGCTGTCATAATTTCTGCTCCCAGCTGTCCTCCTCCCTGCTCCCGGAGATTTCTGCCCCTGCTCCAGAAGGCCTCAGCTCCCTAAGCAGCTGCTGCATTGTTACTGTGCCACGCTGGGGTATTAGGGTAGCACGAAGTATGTGCTGTGTAACCCTAACGCGCAGGGCTGTCAGCTGTGGCACTTCAGCTGCCCCGTAAGTATCAGAGCTGTCCTTCGTGGGAGCAGGAGTCTGAGAGAGGGGCAGGAACTAAATGATCTGTCTCAAGGTAAGTTTTGTTACAGCCCGGATTCCTTTCTGCTGTTCAGCTGGGGCTGCGAACCTCCCTCTTAAATTCCTTCTTCCCTATTTATTCAGTCTCCAATTGAGTTTCTGCCTCCAGGGCTTTTGTCTTAAAAAAAAAAATAAAATTCAAAAAATCCTGGTCATGTCAAACTACTCTGGAAAAACCCTAGTTAGATACTTGGCCATAGGTATCTTGTCACCTTTGTGCACCAAATCAGATTTTGAAAGGAAGGCTTCACTTATTTTTTTTTTTAACAGAAGCTCTCAAAGAGGAAAAAAAATGTTCCTGGAAGCCCAGTGTCACTAAGATGCTGGGCTGGAATGTGTTCCCTTAAGGAAATGCAGGAGTCTTTTCAGAGTGGCTGAAGAGGAGACACTTCAGATAAAAACTGTCAGCTTGCTGCCCCTTCTGCCCCTCGTAGGATATTTACCTACAAGCAAATGGTGTCATCTGATGGGTTCAAAAGATTTTGTAACCGCTTTGGTTTTTATTTCTTATGTTTAAAAGGCCTAAATGAAGCTCTTCCTAAGTTCTTTTGATTTAGGTGTTGAATTGTAATTTTCTTTCAGCTCCCATAATCACGATTGGCTGTGAGGTTGGATTTCTGTTGCTGCTTGAAGGATTTATGTAACAGTGTCCTTTTGTCTGATAGAAGTAATCTCAAATCTGAAGCCTAGGTAACCTATGATGATAAACACGTCTCTTCCTTAAAATCAAATTCTGTGTCACTTGGGAGTCTTGGGGTTTCAAAAGCCTGTGCAGGATTTCCCAAGCAAATCGAGGTGAACGTGCTACGCTGTGTGGGTGCGTTTGGGATCTACTGATCTTTGCAGCTCCGATGAACTGACCGGGGAGAGCACAGCGATGGTCCGGCACGGCTGGATCTTAGGGCACCAACTCTACATGTGCAGGAGGGATTAGTTTCCCCGTGCTAGCAGCACATCATTTCATCACGTGCAGCCAGTGGGATGCTTCTCCTCTTGACACTTCTGGGTGCACAGAAGCATCAGCTGGATGTACGGTGTCTTCAAATTCCACTCCTACCAACTTTGGCCAAGCACATTTATTGTCTGAAATCTTCAAAAATGCAGTAATTCTGTCCAGTGATAAGAGACATCTCCTCTGCTTTTGCTTTGGCCCAAGAGACATCTCTGTTGTTTTCTGGGATGAATTCTGCTCCTGCAGAAGTGACCTTTTTCCCCAGAATAAATCCAAATGCATTCTAGAAAAATTCACCTATTGCCGACATCACCTTTCTTAACAAAAGGCCCCCTGCTTCTGCCACGATCAAGGAGGGAGAATTCTGTTTAACTGCTACTTAATGAACATATTCTGCTTGCTTTGCTGGGAATTTCTCATTCCATATGTATGCAAGTAAATACCCTCATTTTACTTTAAACTTACTCTAATTGCCTTTTTCCTGGTTTGCCATGTGCCTGCGTAGGTTATCATTGCTGCTTGTGGCTCAGTGTTTCTGTAAGCAGATGTTTCAGTAATTCCTGTTAAAAGCCACGTAGTTGTCACACTTCTGCATTTCACTTGTCCCCAGTTCCTGTTTCCCTACTGAAAATCCCCCGCGTTGTGGGCACCTCAGGGGTGACAGGGGTACTGATGTTCCAGCTGTGCTGTTAGACCTGCTCCGAGGAAATAAAAAAGGAAAAAGCAGAGAGGAACTTTAGGATATCATTTACCAGGTGAACTTGTTTGGACTTGTGTTGTTTGCAGAATCCCATGTTAGTCTTCAGGTGTTTCTCAGTGAACACGTTCAGCAGAATTCTTGACACATTGAACAAGTGAATTGTTCACCAAAACCTAGTTGTGCACTCACTGCAGCTCTTTGCTAATTCACGTTATGGCTGGTAACTTTTGAAAGTTAAGACTTCCTTGAAAAATAAATTCACAGAAGTTATATCCCCTTTTCTGTAAAAAATTAGTTTAAAAAACAAAACAAACTTTTATTTTTCTTTTACCTCATTAACAGAACTGTAGCTATGATTGATATGTACAGGTGAAAGGTAATGAAAGTTGCTTTTTCCTCCGTGGAAACTGATGTTCTCAAGCACTGCTACTTCTGCATTCACCTCTTTTACAAATCTTCCTCCCTCTTCCCTTTTTATCAGTTTATTTTGTAAATTCACCAGTTGCTTTTGCCCAGCAGAAGAGTTCTACAGCTTGCTGCCTCTGTATTGCCTGGGACAGGACAAGCCTCTTGCCCTCTGCTCAGATGAACGCTTGGAACCTTTAGGAGCAACATATTGTCAGTGGTCTGAAAAATAATACCTACAGGTAGCAATTGGGTTACTTTCCTGCGCAGCTCTGTTAAGGTTTTCAGTTTCAGACCACCCAAAGGGGTAATTACATGTGGGTTTCAGTTTTTGGTATGTTTCTTCCGAGGGCTGGACTTTATTTGGGAGCCCTGGGCTTACTTAGCTTTCTGTGGTCCTTCCAGTGTGCCTTACAAGGTAACGTTCACGTGAAGTGTGTCCCTGGAGATGGGTTGGTGTTGGTAGATACCTATCTCGAGAAGAGTACCTGTGCAGTGCTGAAGTTTTAGTCGGTATCCTTAACTGTTTTCTAACAAATTGCCTTTGTTGACATTACAAATTAACAGGCTGGAGAAGAAAGGGGAAAAAACATTCTCGAAGTTAACAATTGCTGGAAATTAAATAGCTATGTTTTTATTTTGTTCCTACAAAATGAGTCCTAGTTCCCTGTGTTGCTTGTCTCGGTTCGCGTGAAGGTCGCCGCGTGAGGCGAGGAGAATGCTACACTTGAAGGTTTTTCATTATTAGAAACGAGAAGATTTTTCACATCTTAAATTTCACTTTTTTTTGTTAGGATTTGAGGAGGGAAACACTGTTGCATTTGACGCTCAAAGGTTTGCCCAAATTTGCAATTACCAAAAGATTTTAATCCAGGTGAACTGCTTATATACCTGACAAAAGAATACTGATCAGCTTTCAGGTGGTAAAATGCGTACGTAGAAATCGACTGGCATGCTGAAAGATTCGGGCTGAAGCTAACTGCAGTGCAAAATAGTTTGATAAAATTTTAACACTGAGTTTTGGTATTTTACTAGGCTCTTGTGTAATATTCAAACTGCTGAGCACAAGTAAGTAAATGCTAGTGGGAAAATACTCTCTTGTGTAATATAAGCCCGTAGTGTAACTAGCTTATTGGCTGAAAGCTGCCATTTCTAGAAACCAAATCTTGTTTTGTATTATCCAGAATGTTATCGTTTTATGTGTGTTACCGAGGAACAAATCAACTTTCGATGTTCTTGTTTCCTGTCATATTAAGGTGCATTTTTACCATACTGGTGTAGCAAGCTGTTCCCAGTTTCATCTGAATGCTTATCACCTGCTTCTGGCAACGTATGCTTAGGCAGGAGAGAATTTGACAAGAAAGCATGCGATTGCATGTGGACCAAGTCTTCAAACTTTGTTTTGAATTTCACCTTTAAACCAAAAAGCATTGAAGTAGGCCTCTTGTTTGAATAACCCTCCTCCATTAAGTACATGAATCTTTCCCCCTCCAGGCTATGTTCATTTGCATTTTATCTCTGCCACTCTTCCACACTTTTATTTCACTCTTGACCCTGTTTCTAGGAGATGTGCGAGTAAGAAGTCGGGCAGGATTTGAAACAGAGAGAAGAGGTTCTCATCCATACATTGATTTCCGTATTTTTCACTGTAAGTATTTAAAAGCAGATAAATGACAAGTAAACAAAGGCTTCCATTAATTTGAACTACTGAGCCTCTAAAAATAAAGGTAGCAGCTTACGTAGCCACACCACTCTTTTTTTTTATACTACTTAGGAGAATCTTTCATGCTACTGCTTTACCAAAGATAGGAGAGGAAAAGCTTCAGTGCTAAATTCTTGTTTTCAAAGTTACAAACTCCTTGAATGTAGACCTGAATCCCTTGGGAATGAAGACAGTCGTGCGTACAGCTTCCGATGTGTGTGCCGAGTTCTTCCGTGGCAGACGTGGTCAGTGGAGAGGAGCACTTCCCTGCTTTTATAAAGCAGCAGAAGGGCCTGGCCCGGGATGGTGTTGGAAGAGGATGACCATAGATGTCGATGTTCTTGATCTCCTGATAATCAGCGAGCATTACATTTACTCAAACGTTTAACTAGGACTTAAATTTTTTTGGTCACAGACAAATCTTAAATAGAGACTGAAGTGTTATAAGAAAGCAACAGATTATTTTTTTTTTTATTGTGTTTTAGGAAACTTTTTTTTCCCCTCATAAATGTTAAGAATACTTTTTTAACAATTTCACTTTCTTGTCTCCATCTATATTTAGTTAAAACAGTATGTCCGTGGTTGTTCTAATGTAAAAGCCTCAATAACTGCCAAGCCAAAAGCGCAGGAGATTTGTCTTCATTAAATCGTGCCAGCCCCACTAATGTATGAAGTGCCATAAACTCTCTGTACCAGCATTGTGTCGGCACAATTCCAGCTATTCTGATCGCAGCGGAGCGATTTAGGAACACTTATGGTAAGAAGTGTGGTTGTAATTACCTTAGTAATAAAAACGAGTGGCAGAAACTGGTCCAATTGATATTCTGATGGTAACTGAAGTTACTCTCTTTAAAAGCAGATCACTACTCCAACTCGTAGTTCCATTCCAAAGTTAGTATGATAAAAATAGGTGAGAAAACAAAGTTTGAAGAGTATGCTATACTGATTTTTTTCCATAAAGCAGATAAGATTTCTGTCTCAAGTCCTGGTAACTTTACCGAGTGAAATAAAACCCCCTCTGTAGCAATAACATGTGATTTGGGAATTACATCACGCTGTCTCTGTGTGTGTATATGTGACATTTCATGCTGATCTGGGAAAACACTAACACAAGTATTAAAAGAGCTGCCTGTTAAAAGGCAGCCCCGTGTGATGATCGTGCTGCTGTCAAATTAACTGTATTTGCAGTGGAACTCATCACGCTGTTTCTCGCCGTCCGGATGACTCTGCATCAGGCAGACCATGACTAATCAGGAAAAGGATTTTCACACCCTTTCTTCTTGTCCCTACTTGTTCAGGCGCAGGCACCAACTTTGAGCAACATCAACTGTGGTGTCTGATGACAGCAAAGAATGTTGCTAGGAGGCCCAAAAAATTCTTTGGCTGTAAGTTCCCTCTGGAGTCAGCTGCTGGGGCAGTTTCCAGACTCGCCATACTGCAGTCGGATTTTAGTTTAATTTTTTTTTGCACTTCAGGACTCTGGCCTGTTGCAGTTTGCTCTTTGAGTCCTGCTGTGTTGTGGAGCTTCGTTCTAAGTCAGTAAGGAATGCAGCCCTATCTCTCGCCCTCTCCCTAGGTCAGCTGCCAATTTACAGACATATATTTTTTAAAAAGAATCAGTAAAATGTTTTTTTCTCTGCAATGCTAATTGAGTCCTGATCAGTGCTTCCTTAGTTGTGTTAAGGAAAAGAGCTTTAGTGCCACCCTACCGCACGGCAGGTAGAGAGAATTTATAAGCATCAGCTGTGACCTTATTTTTAGGATATTTTCCCTGCTCTGCCCCAGTAGCTCCAGAAGGGTTTTTGCCACAGAGCTCCATGGCTGAAAACATTCACCCAACAGACAGCGTATGAGAGGAGCCAGCCTGGGGCAGAGACTGGCCTGGAAAAGGGCTCGTCTGCAGCTGAAGCAGATGAAACCATCTGAGGGTTGGCTTTTTCCCCCCACCACAGCTGACCATCAGCAGCACACGGATACGCTTCCTTCACGGTGTCTCTGAAGTTTCCCTGTAACTTGCTTCTCCTCTTCACCAACTTTACTCTGTGGTTCTAAATATTTCACAGTGGTCGTTGCTTCCCAGTGTTGCAGGTGATGTACATACTGGATGTCACTTATGGTGTTGAAGCTTTATTGCCACCTTGTATTTTGCTTAGCCAACTTGTGTTGTTCGGTGTTATTTTCCTTTTCCTGTCAGTGATGTTTTGTGAAGAAGTTGAATGTCTTTCAGGAAGTCCAGCTAATAATCTGCTGACCAGTTCTCTTTTTCCATTGCTTTATTAATAGCCTCTTAACTCGCTATTTTATTGGTAGGTTTGAAGAGAACTGAATTTTAAATGCTTTGCTTTATTTTTCAGGAAGCTACCGGGTGTTTTTGGTGGTTCGTGTGGTGGTTGTTTTGGGGTTTTGTTCTGGGTTTTGTTTTGGTTTTTTTCCTAAATAATCACTTCTGTTTCATAACATTTTCACTTGCAACTTCAACAAGTGTTGCCAAGGTAAAGTTTGTCCTGTGGCTCTCTACTTGGCTAGGCTGGTAACGTCAGTCTGCGAGCTCCTCCAGGGACAGAGTTCTCTCTGGTGCTTGCCCTGCGGCAGGGAGGAGCTGTTGAAGACTGCTGGGGTCTTTATTAGAGCTGTGGTTCTACTGGAGTGTTGTTTTCAATCTCCACACATTTTTCTGATTCCACTCAGGAGACATCCTGGGTTTTTAGCTGTGCACAGGTCTAAAATAACGCATTTCTTAGGGTGTGATGGGAGTGGATGTGGAATGGGAATGCTTATGGGTCCCTCTGGTGGTGTGAGGTGCCCGAGGATGCTTTCAAAGTGTTCAGAAATAGAAAATCATCTGTCTCCTGGGAGGCCGTACAAATGCGGTTCGGATCGGCTTGTTAAACGTTTGGGAGAAACAGTCATTCCATTTTATATTTGCTGGAAGTGGAAACTTTGAGTTACTGTGTCAGGTTTGGTGATCACAGCTGCTATGTCAGAATAACTGTGCTGGTGGGTTTCATATGGAAAAAAGTGACAGATTCCTTCCATGAAAATAAGATATTTCCTTGAGGTTTTTAAGGAAAAAACCTTCTCTGCTGGACCTGTACATGTCCAGCTTCAGGTTTGCCATTCAAACATGCGGAAGAACCACCTCAAATACTTCTAAAAAATCATGTTTCTGTCAGAGGCAGTGAAAGCCAAGACCCTCAGTGAAGCACTCTCTGTTGGTAGCAAAACGTGATTCAGTTTTCTCTTTACCTTTTGGGCTGTAGCAGGGAAGAAACAGAGGCACAGTCCTTACACTGGGTAGCCTTGTTTGGAGCAGGACCTCATCAGAGGCTTTGGGTTTTTCTTTGCATGAAAAGAAAGTTGAAGCATTTTGCTAGGATCTAAGGTTTCTATTAATAAAAAACTAAACCAAACTGTATCCAAGTTGTCACTCTTCCCCCTGTTCTCTGTCCCCACTTTACAAAAGATGCAGAAATTCCAAGAATAAACATCTCTGTGTATTGTGAGTTTGTGAGTGATCGGCACTTGTCTTATTTTGGTTTTTTATTTCGGCATGAGAAAAATAAATATTTAATATCCCTGTGAAATGTGATAAAATTATTATTTTAGGTTTTTGTGAAGAGCACCACACTTAAAAGATTGGGAGTGGGAAGAGAGATTAAAATAAGTGTCTTGGAATACAGATGAAATCTGTTGTGTGAAGACAACTTGAATTATTTTATTTTCTTGCTGTATATACATAACATTAGCAAAATACCTGATGTTAGTAAGCAGAATTACTCCTCTTTTCTCTTTATTGTAGAGAGAGGCATATTTTATTATACCACCATCTCAGTTAGCATGCTCAGAGACCAGAATACAATCATTTTAATAAAGAATGAACTTGGAAGTGGAAAGTAGTTGGGGTGATATTCTAACTCGATAGGGCATGAAGAGTTAAGAAGGGCAGGGGGTCACAGACCAGGCACAGGGGCTACAGGTTCAGTCTTCTGGCTCCTCACATGGAGGACACTCGCCAGCGCTGTAGCGTCCCTCTGAACGTGCCCAGCATCCTGACTTTGCCTTCGTCCCATCCCAGAGGACGCTGGGCCAGGAGGAGGGATGTGTTTGCAGCGGGCTTTTTCTCGAATGACCTAATTGCCATTATAGATCCCTCCCTGAGCCTTGCCTTGGTGGGGACCCTGAAATGAGAGCTCCTTGGTGGCTCAGGGTAGGCTGCTGTTCTCCTGTTAATCATGAACACAAAGGGAAGGAGCCGTCTGCTTGTGCCAGGAGGGAAATACCAAGTTTCCATTGCACAACTCTGTCACTCAGTTTACCAGTCCTTCCTGTGAACTTGCCTTTGCTGGTCTGCCAGAGCCAGAAAGGGCTTGGGTTTTGTTTCCTTCGTAGTAATTTGTCTGTGAGGAAAAGGGAACTGCCAGCACGGGTGCTATCAGTGTTCTGCAGCTGAGAAACCTCTCTCCCCCCCTCTTGAAAGATAGCCATTTTCTTTTTCAGTTTCTCTTCTTAAATTAATTGCCTGTCAAGCCTCCACATCTGACTCACTTGTTCTGAATTGTCCTGTGGCAAATCTTTAGCTGTTAAAGAGAGAGTCATTTACTTTTTGGGTTGGTGTAGTCCCCTTGAATTAGATGTTCTGGAACTGCAGAGGGCTGGCAGGGCTTAAAATCTCTCTTCTCATTTGGGAGTTATTCTCATTGCAGGTCTGAAAGATAGGATGCTTTGTCAAGTTGTTATTACCAGCTGGTGGAATCAGTGGTGGTTCCAGGGGAAGGGCAGAGCCCTGCCCCTGGGGTGGAGAAGCCTCGGGCACCAGCACAGGCTGGGGGCTGA
>JANHFX010019174.1:0-20343 GCA_027560015.1 Chloroceryle amazona | reverse complement strand
CCCCCATCCCCTGACTGTGGATGATTTTCATAGTTTAGTGGATCTTTTCCATAGCAAGGTATAATTCAAATAAATGTTCCATTTTGGATGACTTTCCTGTGATTAATTAATGTTCTTTATCTGTTCCATTCTATATATCTTAACTGGTACATACCTTGGTGTCTTTTTCTTTCCATGTCAAAGTTTTTGCATGTAACACCACGTGTGTACCTTAATACACTGTTGTTGATGTCACTGTGGTATTTTTCAAGCCTCTTATAGTGCCAGGACTGGGATTAGCAATGAAAAATAAGAATGTTAGGAGGAGTTTAAAAGTTATTCCAATTTGGTCTGTTGTAGAAATAAGCAGGCAATATATTAGGATATTTTAAAACCTGCAGTGTAACAGCAGTGCTGATCACGTGCTGTGAGTATTCCACCTCTCTGGAGGCCTTGGGTTTTGCTTGTGGGGCAGTTGTGTATTTGGGAGAGCAGGATTTTTATACAGCCAGTAGCAGTGGAATGTGTAGTTTTGAGAGAGTTTCCTGACACATTGTCCACCTGTTTGTTTCTAGGAAAGAATATATGACTTTGTGGTTGCTTTATAACAAGCCTTAATAATGAAATTACTTAAAGACTCTTAATTGCTGATAAATCGTTCTCAGGTAGATGTAAAAGGACAGAAGTTACGACTTGGAGTATACTGATTATCAAATGCTTTTGACAATTCAGGAATATTTATTTAGTGTTTCCTTCAGAGATTTTTAATTTTAAATATCTGAACCTCCTAAAATTACTGCTCTACTAGTTAATCTGATCTACTTATGTACTGTAAAATTTGCTGTTATTTCATGTAACTGACAAGGGATTGTGGCTACTTTCTGGACCTGTGTTCTGTTTTGCCTCTCTTCATTTTGATGACTCATCTCCTATATCCTATTGTAGTTCTTGATGATTCCTGTTGATCCTTGTAGCCCGTATAACTCACGCTTTCTTTGTCTTACTGTTTTAAAGACTATGTAATATGCCGTGTATAACACTATTCTTGTTTTCTTTGACTTACTAATTGGCTATAGACTCCAAATACCATGGAATTGAAATGTCCTTTGCATTTATGTATTCTTTCCTTGTGCACTGAAGTTAGCTGGCAAGGCTTGAGTCTGAACAATGGATACTTTTGTTTCTTGCTAAAGATACACCTGCAGTATGTGTGGGGGGCTAAATTTCAGGACTTCATTATCACTACAAAATCTTTTTGAACTCATCTCTTCAAATCTGTCATCTCACTAGCTTGCCTGTTAGTCATCCAAAATTATTTCCAGCTTAAGTTAGTAACATGGTATTTCAGTATGTACAATAAATGTTCTTGTTCCCCCAGTGTTTTTGTGAAACTGCAGAAGCCAAATGCTGCCATTAGAGATTGTGACAGAGCCATCAAGATTAATCCTGACTCAGCACAGACCTACAAATGGAGGGGGAAAGCTCATAGGTAATGAACTGCACCTGTACTTTCTATTATTTTTACTCACCTGGGGGGGAATAACTTTATGTACTGTCTCCTCGATGTCTCTGAACTGTGTTCAGTGACACTTCTTAGAGTCTGTATAAAAGTGGAAGGAGTAAATGCTAGTAAAACTTAAAAATTAAATTAATTAATTCTTTTAATCAGTGTTAAGAGAATAGTTTGTTGATGTCTCCAGTTTTAATAAATGGTCTGGACCCTAAGAGTGAGAAGACTGGAGCATGGTTTGTGTTAACACCTCTGTCTGTAAGCAGAAGTACTTTGACCACTTAAAAATACCACAATTTGCCTTTTTTTTTTATTATCAAAAGTTTGTATAAATAGATAGTTGAAGTGCACAAAGTAGCTTGTATGGCCTCTTCAACTAAGACATGGTGCCTCCTGTTAGTTAGGATGTTTGAGTGCTGAGTAAAGGTCCACTTAAGCTTGAGGTAGTAGTGATGTGGACTTCTACAGAACACAGAACGTATAGTTTTACGCTGAACATGTGCTTAATCCTGCAGAGTATTTTTATTAATGTGCTTCATGTGCTTTGGTTGGGTACCTTCTCCCTGTTACATGCTTCTTGTTTATAGCAAACAATGACACTAGCTGATTGAGGTGGGTTTTTTTCCCTCATTACTTAAAGAAAAAGTTACTGTAAGGGTATGAAGCAAGCAAGTGCCCTCTTAATGGCATCTAGTGTGCAAGTTACAAAAAACACCATGATTATTAAACTTCTGTAAGTCCATAGAGCTGCAGGTAAAAATACTGAATGTTGTGTGGTTGTAAATATTTTGAAGAACTGTTAAGAGTTCAGTTTGCTTTTTTTCTTCTGAATGTTGGTGTCTTCTGAATTCCAGACTTCTGGGTCACTGGGAAGAAGCTGCTCATGATCTTGCGTTAGCTTGTAAACTGGATTATGATGAAGATGCCAGTGCCATGCTGAAGGAAGTGCAACCAAGAGTAAGCAGGGAGACGTAATGGAGGTTCCTCTATTTGAGTGACATTGCTGCCTTCAAATTCTTCCAATATACGTTGTCTTGTGAGAGTGTGTTCATGTGTCATCTGACAGTTCAAACTGAATTTGTAAATATTTCTGTCTTCAATCACAGCTGTTCATGTCTGTGTGTGGAGAAATTGAGTCTCTGGGGCTGGTCATGTAACTGAACTATGAAGTAACACATTTGTTGTTAAAATCTTAACAGAAGATGTGAAGCAGTTCAGGTTTGTCAGGCATTTTATAATCTAAACTAAAAACATTCAGAAGAGCAAAAGAAAACTGATAATATTTTTTTTTTCCCAAGATGTTTCTGAATTGATTAAAACTTTATCCTAAATCCATTTTACAAAGGAAATATTTGTTGCTGTGATTTGCACTTTGACTAACCTACCCCCTGAGGGCAGCATAATCTCTGTAAAACAGATTTTCAGTTTTTCTCTACTGGTTGATCCCTGTATTCCTCTGAGAAGGAACTTTTGTGTAACAAATGTAAGACTGTTGATATCAGACTTTCTTTTTCACCTGTTTTGACTATTTTTTTTTTAAAGTGCTTCACAGACCACAGATTGCAGCTGTTACATTGTATTGGATTTACATGGCAAGATTGTGGGGAGGTGGGGAATGCAGGGCTGGCCTCTTGTAAGAAGAGACTTGAGGCTGTCCCTGTGTCAGACAGAGCCAGTTCCAGCTGGCTCCAAAGCAGACCCACCACTGGCCAAAGATGAGCCAGTTGGTGATGCTGGTGGTGATTCTATGATAACATATATAAGAAAGGATTAAAAAACACAGTGCAACATCTGTGAGAGTGGAGGGAGCAGAGGGGAAAAAGGGAAAAAAAAAAAAAGAGAAACAACCCTGCAGATACCAAGATCAATGAAGAAGGAACAGGAGGAGTAGGTGTGCCACGCATAGGAGAAGAGATTCCTCTGCAGCCTGTGGAGGAGACCATGATTAAGCAGATTGTCCCTCTTGAACCCATGGAGGTTCACACTGGAGCAGATATCCACCCTGCAGCTGATGGAGCACCCCATGCCATAGCAGGTGGATGTGCTCTGAAGGAAGCTGCAGCCCATGGAGAATCCACACTGGAGCAGGCTCCTGGCAGAAACTGTGGGCTGCAGAGAGGAGTGCATACAGAAGCTGGCTTACTGGCAGGGGCTGCAGCCCATGGGGGGACCCATGCTGGAACAGTCTGTTGATGAAGGATCATAGCATGTGGGGAGGACCCCCACCGGAGCAGAAGAATGTGAGGAGGAAGGAGTGGCAGAGGTGCAGTGTTATGAACTGACCACAGCCCCCATTCCCCTGTGCTGGTCAGGATTGGGGAAGGAGGTGGAAGAGTGGGAAATGAAGGAGTGAAGTTGAGTCTGTTTTACCCATGATGGCAGTGGATGAGTGATCTTCCTGTCTTTAGCTCAAACTAGGAGCTTCTCCATCTTAATTTCTTTCCCTGTCCCATTGAGGAAGTGGCTTGAGAGAGCAGCTCAGTGAGCATCTGTCAGCCAGCCAAGCTTGACCCACCACATGGATAAACATTCCTGTGTCTGACAACCTCAGCTTCCAGTTTTCTTACCATGTCTTTGTGGAAGACACTGTCTGTAGCAAAACAACAATGGTAACCATCTTATGACTTAGTAGGCTTCTTTGTTAGACACTATTGATCTGTAGTAAATGTAATTTGGTCTTAGGTTGCAACCTTTTGTGTAAGAGGTATACTGGAAACGTTCCTTCTCAGCCGAGCATTATTTTTCAGTTAATCTACATGTGCACAGAAAAAGCAGACTGACTATGAGACATTTATCTGCAGTTGCCAGCAATATGGGAACTCATGTATGTGGCTTAAAGAAAAATATGTTTGTTTTTTTTTTTAAAAAAAAATCTGTAATAAGTGAAGATAATATGTTCACCTAGTTTATTCTCTTCCAGGTTTCCTAGCACACTTTTGTTTCTAGCACTTTCAGATGAAAGACTGAGTCAAATTCTAAAAATGCTTAATTCATTTTGAGAAATATTTAGAGACAATGAAAATCATGTTGGAAGCTTTGTTTCATAAAAAAAAACCAAGCAAAAAACAAACAACAACAACAAAAAAAACCCAAACAACAAAACCCAAACTAAAAGACACACACACACACAAAAAAATCCCCCCCCACCAACAAACCAAACCACTTACCTTTCTCTTAATGAACTACTGAATGGCCTTACAGTCAGGTTCTGATAACGTGTACTGCATTCAATGTAAGTCAGTCCTGCTGCCTGTGTGCTTTCTTTGGCAGATGTATCTCCTAGCTAAAATAAGTTGCATCAAAACTTCACTACTTAACTATTTCTTTGTTTAAAGGGTATTCTGAAAAAAGAGTATCCATTGTAGTAGTAAGTGCTATCTCAGTTCTTGAGCCTCAGTTTTGCTGTGCTTTTTACAGGGGGCAACCATCATAGGCAATCTGTGACATCGTGAACTGTTTTTTATGATGCTACATAGGGATGGATACATTCTGGTTTCAGGAAAGGAGTGCTACAGTTAGTGTTGTTTGTTACAGTGAGCCCATAGTGAAGGGCTTTGGGATGTTCATTGTTAACTACTCTTCTGTGAGGGTTGTAGATTTGAGAGACTTGAGAAAAAGCTAATAGTAGGAAGAAAACTTTCTCCCTGCCAGCCCTTTTTTGGTTTGGTTCAGGAATTCTTTGGAGTCTTATGTCTATCTGTGCATGCTGCAAAGGCATCTGGAACAGCAATAACACTGTTGGAAAAGTGTGTGTGTGTGTGTGCAGAGGGAATTATACCATTGAAAATTACCTTTTTAGGGCAGTCGCTGGTTTTAGCCCTGCAGGAGTGAATATTTCAGAATAAAAACATGAAGGGACATGGAATAATAACACGTTTAAGTTACAACTGTGGTGCAAGTCCCAGAGCTCTATAGCAAGAAAGCATATTAGAATGCATGCTCTGGTGAATGCAGTTATGGCCAAGTAGATGTGAATAGCTGAGTCCCGTAGAGAGGAAGTAGTAAATGGCCCCTAAAACAAAGGAGCTTTTAGGATGTGAAGTCAGATCCTATTTGCAAGAACTGGTAAGAGCAGATGGTTGTGCTTACATGTATTTTGTATTGAAATATGCTCTTTGATGTCCTAGAAATGTATATGAAATCCTGGTATTCTACCGTAACAGGCTCAGAAAATTGCAGAGCATCGTCGAAAATATGAGCGGAAGCGTGAGGAGAAAGAAATCAAGGAAAGAATGGAGAGAGTGAAGAAGGCACGGGAGGAGCATGAGAAGGCACAAAGGGTGAATACTTAGGCTTTAATGTTACTTAATTTGGAGAGTGTCATACTTCTTTTTGGTTAAAACGAATTGCAGAGGAGAATCACTTTAAAGTCTTAGAATTAAATTTTAGAGTCGATTTCTGTCTTGGTTACTTGACCGATAACGAAATCTGGAGAAGAGGGCGTTGTACTGTATCTGCTTTTATTGCTTATGACAAAAATAGGCTCTGGAATTTCTAATCCTGTATTTCAATAAGTCAGTTATTGTATAACTGTACCAAAATAGTTTTCATGTAAAGTACTTAAATCTCCTGAAGCGGATGGTTTAAAATTCTGGATCATGCTTTGCTTTTTCCCTCACTTCCTGACAGTTTGCTTGCTTTTTCTTCATGCTTTACTGATGTATTTTAATATGTTGGGGGTGGAAGTTAGTTCTAAAAATGTAAGTTGAGGAGCTAAAACGAATCATACAGTTCATATTCAGTAAAAATATACTCTGCATAACTTACCTGCAAAAACATACTAAAATAGTAGTAGACATTGCTGTTTCTTGTCAGTGGTTTTGTCTATAGTGAAGTGCTGTGTTTAAGGCGGTAGCCTACTAGTCTGAAACAGTTGTAGCCGGTTTTTTTTCCTCCTAAAACCATTTGAGCAGTAGAAACCATGTTGCAGTTCCATTGCTTTGTGTGGAATGATGTACTTTTATCTGCAGGAGGAAGAAGCGAGACGACAGGCAGGAGGAGCACAGTTTGGTGGCTTCCCAGGTGGCTTCCCAGGTATTTTATTTTTAAGCACCAATGCTTGAGGTAGAGGCGACTTGACCTGTTTCCATGTGAAGCATTATAGCCACAGCTTCTATAGCATTTGTTTGCAAGACAGAAGTAAAAACATTTCATGAAGTTTAGAACTTGTCTACAAATAACTCATTGAGCAGTAGTGGGAAAAGGGGTGAGATTCTCTTAAAGAGGGTTGATGCTGGATAGCAAGTAGAGAGAAGACAAATCAGTAATGATGGATAACAGAATGAAAGGATTTCGGTCTGAGAAAGATACAGTATTTGCTTAATATGCATTGAAAAACTAGTATTAAAATGATTTCTAAATTACCCAGGATGCCTTGGACCCATTCTGCTTAAGAAAAATTTGGATTGAGTGGTGGAGTGCTGGTTGTAAGCTGTTGTAGAACAGAGAGGTTTCTCAAAGGATAAGGTAGTGCAGTTTACCACCTAGAAAAGCAGTCCTTGAACATTCTATGAAAACTGGGCTTTCCGTGTTACTTTTGGGTATAATAAACTGGGAAGAAACAACAAGTGCTAATGCTCTTTGTACTAGAGGTAGGCTGTCTGCATGCTCCAACCAGATCAGCTTGTCAGGGGAACCAGAGACGTTTATCTACCCTGGTCAGCACAGCTGGGGTAGCTGCTCATTATGATTCAAAACCAGATCTTCAAGCGTATTGCTTCAGGATTTTTTTTCTTTCTTTTCTTTGGTGGTACAATTTTTTTTCAAACCTAAAGTTCCTGTCAAATGTGGCATGTGCCTGGGACATGCTAGTACTCATCTGCTTTTGCCATGAATTGTTCACACCATGCATTTCAACTGATTTAAGTTCACCAGAAAAATAACTGCATCTATGTACAAGATGCTAGAACCTGACACTCACTACAAGCTTTGTATTCAGTTGGGTTAAAAACATGAGTGATATGAGATGTGAATCTTACCAGAAAGAGAAGGCAAAGACCCTGCTCTCGAGTGAGCCAGCTCTAGCTTTATGGAAGACATGGCTTTAGAAGTTTGGCAAAGGAATTATCTTGGGTGATTTCACCAAGCCTCTTGTATAGATGAATTAATGTTTTTCATCATGCATTCTTCTTGTCCTGGGTTTTCAGGTGGATTTCCTGGGGGTATGCCTGGAGGTATGCCAGGAATGGCAGGTATGCCAGGTCTCAATGAGATTCTCAGTGATCCAGAAGTTCTTGCAGCCATGCAGGTGAGTATTTGTTAAAATCAAAGCTAAATGTTCTGAATGAGGGAAGAAGATCACGTATGAGCTAAGGGAATGAAGAAAGATATGACCTTCTGGATAGCCATGGGATGTTTGCTTATTTCTGCTGTGAAATTCTCTAGTTCTCTGTGTGGCCCAGACTGTTCTGAATCAATATTAGCTATTTTTCAAACTCTTGGGAGCTTAATTACGGATGTGTCCCCCACCCCATACCTGTGACAAGCAGAAAAGCAAAACCTATGTTCTATATAGAATTCTTCATCTCTTTTAAGTCTTTTGAATGGTTATTTTCCACACAGTATAATTCACTTACTCCTTTTTTGAATGCACACACATTGTGATGAGATAATTAGGCATGAACAAAAAATTTTTGTTGATATTGTTGCATTGCAACACCATATATTACAATAATACTGATGAGAATTGCTTTTCCCTTAGGGGCTTAACTGTTCGGTTATGCCAGAGGCATAATACTATCAGAATAGTCCTGCACCTGCATTTTCTAAATTAATGTTCAGAAAGCTTACTTCCCCAGTGGGCTTGATTAATTGCTCAATTAATTAGTTGCTCAACATCATGACTTACTTAGGCTGACACAGTCAGCAATATTGACTTGCATGCAAACCATCCAGAAAAAGCTCATGACTTGTAGTTGTATTCATTACCTGGCTAACTTATGCTGCAATATAGGAGTTTGAAATTAGATTTGCTGAAAACAGCTTTGACGTGCAGCTAAATATTAAGTGCTTGCCACATCTGCTTAAGAAGACTCCATTGCATCCTGATTATACATACCCCAACATAATGTAAGACTCTCTTGCAAGAACATGTGTCAATGGTCTTTTCTGATAATGCAGGCAGGCTTTAACATGTGGAACCTATCAGCAAAGCCTCAAGTCTCTTGATGACCTCTTTATACAAACTTTCCATCTACCTAGATATGATTTATTCAGTGTTTCACCCATGTCTGTGCTGCTGCTTTTTCCTAAAATGTCCAACTGACTGTGTTCTGGTCCCCTTTGAGTTGGTAGTGTAAGTTCTAGTCTTAAAAGATGGTAGTTTCTACTGCTTGGCTTCTGCTCAGTGGAGCTATGGAGTATGTTGATGGATAATTGTAGCTGGCAGCTATTATATAGGTTATCTGAGGTATTATGAAAAAGTCTGAAAATACTGAATCGCACAAGTATCTCTCAAATCTCTATTCTTAAGATAGTATTTTAATTGACAGTATGGAGAGGCTTTACATAGTGAGAAGTGATTTCTGAAATGCGTATTCTGAGAGTAAAGATCATCTTAGTCTCTTAAGACTTAGTGACTGTCACCTTATCTTTGGGGCTATTATGCGTGAGCTCACATTGAAATATGCCTTGAGTCTGTTAACTTCTTGGTAATACCTTAAAACTGTGTGTGCCTGAACATGAGCTAGATTAAACTGGTTATGCTGTCAACTTTAGCTTGTCATTTGTAGAAGCAACCAAGAAACCAGAGACAGGTGGTATCTGTGGACGTGTTCAGAAAAGTTATTGCTCATCATTAACATAAAGATAAGAATCTCTGCAAACAAGTATAAAAACTTCTTCCTTGATGAAGATAGATGATTTCATTACCTGAAGATAAGGCTATTCAGGGTATCTCCTTCTCCCTCTGCCCCCCATTGGTTTGTTGTTTTTTTTTCCTTTTTTTAATTGTATCTGATACTAGTCTTTTATGCAGAGAAGACTCAAAGTGGCTAAACTTCTATTGTGGTTCTTTTCGTTGCTTCTTAATGGTAATTGTGACCTTTGCAATGACTTCTAATGGATGCTATTTTAGCTCTTTTGCCCCTAAGCTTTTTAGTCTCCCGAAGAATTGACTGGAACTTTGTGTGTATGTTTCTCTTATTTTACTATTTTGTCTGTCTGGAGCATTCTGTAGTACTTCCTATCTTGCGTATGCAACTCCTTTCTTTGGATACAACGTGGTGTTTGTGTTTAGAGTGTCATGGATCAAATACAATTTCTTTTCAAAGGGAGTCAGGTGGAAGATGAACCTATGGATTCCTTATTTGATATGTGGTCATGGAAGACCTAGATTTCCACCAAAATGTGTATGCTGGAAAAAAAATTAGTGATTACTTTTTCCTTAGAAGTATTTTTCATCCTTCTGCAACTAAAGACTAGAGCTTTAGCAAACTGAATGTTTAACTGATGCCATTTTTATACATTTGTACCCATTCCACCTTATGTACTAAATATTTCCTATGGAAAAGTTGATACTCTCAGTCTTAAACTTTATTCTAATATTATTGCTCATCAATGCAAAACCTTGGATGTGTGAAACATTTTTGTAAACACAGTCTAAGGGCTTCCAGGGAGTTGAACAATTAAAGAATGATTTATTAGCTGTGAATTTATAGGACTTTGAAACACATGGCATAGAACTGGATGCTTAACATTCGTTAAGGTGTGTTTTGACACAAACCAGTGACTAAGCTTACTCAGCTTTTTGTTCTGGATTCATATACAGGTGAAAACACACCTTTTAACAACGTGACACACTCTTTATAGTCATATGCTCTATTCTGAAATCAGAAACTCGAGAAGTTTGAGGTTGTGAAAGTCTTTTTTTTTTTTTTTTCCTCCTTTGCATGCGAGTCCTGTAAAGTGGAGAAAATATATCTAGTGTCTGCTTTCTGAACTTCAGTATACTATTTTTCACAGACTTTGCATACTTCCTTTTGTGAGGGAGACAAACCACTTGTAAATCCTTCTAACACAAGATAAGACTTGACTCTTGTTTCCCAACATGCATAAAACATGACTGAACCATGTGGGTGATTTCAGTGGAGCTAACACCTACCAAATGCAATTTTGGATCAGACTGGTTAGACAACTTTTTTTTTCCTGTGTCTGATGGAAGAATCGATAGAGGATGGTGGTGTTGCAGCACAGACAGCTCTGAGGGATACTGGTTGTTTTTTGATCATTTTCAAATAATATATCTGCTGTAGTAATGGCCTAGAAGTCTAGGGAAGATTGTGTCTTTCAGTGAAACTACTTAAATGTGCTAGGAAGAGCAGCAAATGAAATTACAGCTGATGCAGATAATTTGTATTGGACATAATAAACAGCACGGCTGAACTGAAGAAAATTTTACTCTTTTTCAGAAGTTGCTCATGGGAACATTTTTCCATGCGGAGATGTAAAATTGCTCTGTAGATTTATGAAAAGACACCATTCAAAACATACACATGTAAAATGAGTAAGACCAATTCTAGTTCAATGAAGGCCAAAGGCGTACTAGAAATACAGTATTACGAAAATATTAATGCTTCTTATACTAAATAGAGAAGATGAAGCTGTTAAGTTTTTTTCACCACTGACTTTTTTTGTATATGTGAACGTATTTATGAACTGCAACACCAGTGGTGTGATGAGAGATAACAAGGTTCTCTTTCCTATGTGATAGGAGGTGGGGAATGACTGAGAATTAGATGCATTTTTAAACACCAAACATTGCTGCATCATCTGCTCGGAGTCCGACAGATTAAAGTTTTTGCTGCTAGAAGGAAAAGGGTTGAAGGGATGAGTAGCAGCTGTTGCTCAGAGGAGGGTTACCCTATCATGCATGCTACACACAAAGAGTTCAGGCCTCCTCTAAAATGCATTTGAAGGTGCCTGAAATCCAGTGGCTGTGGCTGTGTTTGATGGCTCCTTTTTGATGGGGAAAAAGAACTTCTACTGTAACAAGTTCAGTAATGACTGGTGTTTACTGATGCAACACTAACAACATGTACTGTATCACGGAGTTCTCTTTAGAGACCTCCTGCCTAAAACTGTATTTTTGTCAAGGACTAGATTCATGTTGGAAGCACATAACCACTGACTTTTGTAATCTTGTTTTATAAATGCCCTAATTTTTTTTGTTTTTATCTTTGTCCTGCAGGACCCAGAAGTTATGGTTGCGTTCCAAGATGTTGCTCAGAACCCAGCAAATATGTCCAAGTACCAGAACAATCCCAAGGTCATGAATCTTATCAGTAAATTGTCTGCCAAATTTGGCAGTAAACCATAAAATCCTTGATTCTTAAAAATCATATCTGAATGGGAAGGATTGGATTTGGCTAACCAGTGTTGCAATAAAACAAATCATTGTACCTCTGAGCTTCTTAAGAAGACAGATGGGGTGTTTGAAGGAGAACTGCTATATAGCCCCAAGTGTTGACTTTATTCAGTGATTGGTTTATAGCACTCAAATTATATTCAGATGACCTAGTTTCAACCATCCTTCTTTGTCCTAGAGTTGCAACCTTTTATTGTAACTATTGCAGACAGTTTCCTTTGAATTAGCACTCTTGTAAGAAATTATAATAATCCAAGAGTGTAAGAGAAAAAACTGCTATTGTGTTGTTTTGGATTTTTTTTATTATTATTAGTTACTCTCAGTAAGCAAAAAGGAAGGAACTTCAACAGTTGAAGTCTGTCAATCTCCTTAGGACAGAAAAGTTGGCCTAATCACAAATAGCAAAGGTGGGACAAGTCTGAAGTATTAGCTGGATAAAGGAATTGTCTACAAATACAAGTCCGTAATTTTTATTTTTTTTTAATGGGTGACTGACTTTATATAGCTATTAAAATTACCAGTATAACCATGCTAGCTACACACTGGAACTTCTGGCAGTACTGCAAATAATGTAGTATTTTGATCACCACAACTTTAGCAGCAAAGGTACAGTCCTATCCTTTGCACAGCCTGGCATGAAGTACGTACTGCAGAACCTACAGAGGTTTGGTTACTTGCTCAATTCTTGTCCAGCACCTTTATGTAACATTTATCAGTCTGGGTTTGGGAGAGCAGTGTACTGTCTGTGCTTGTGCTCTTGTCCTTTCCCAGTTGGCAGGTCCTCCTCTGGTTGCACTCACCCTTCCTTGGGGCCATGCTTACCAGGTTTCATCTGTTTGGAAACTTCAGGGAAGGAAACTTATTCCCATCACTACCTCTGTCCCACTGAAGGCAAGCCATCCAGAATGTGTAAATGCAGAGTTACAGATCAGTGAAGGGGAGAGAATACCCCAAAAAAATGCAGCTCTGGTGTCTGAGTCAGTTTGAGTCCTTACATGCTTACTGTTTAAAACTTCTTGGCCAAAGTCCTACTGTCTCTTTAGAGGTGATGACTCTTCCTTCACCACATATTGTAGTCTTCCATCTTTATTTTGTATCATTTTCTTCAAAACAAAAAAACCCACTTTAAAAAAATATTAAAAAAAACCCTGGTTATTGTGGTTTCATACCTCCACGTTTTTGAGGCTTGTGATGTGGAGGAAAAGGTGAAGTAATTGAAGCAGACAGAACATTCTAAAACTTGGGTATTACCAGCATAGGTATCCTTGAAGCAGTGTCTGTGCTGATGATGTTCAGTTGATTTGTCTACCAATAAAGATAGTTGTCACTTGTGTTTGTCTTAGCTGAAACATTATCATTCTGTAGAAGAATGCCCATAATTACCTACTCACCACTTGAGTCTCAACATTTTTGTTACTCTCTTGTAATTCTGTATGTTAAGCCATAACTGCTGTTACCCTTTTAAAATAAATCTGGATTGGTGTAGGAACTCAACAACCGTTGCAAATAATAAATCCCCAAATGCTTTTTTCTCATACTAATGACCCTGCAGAATGAAATGTGAATCTTTTTGCTTAAGAAATATAGTTCTGAATAATTCTCTTAGCCTTTAATAATAAAGTATGGTTTTGAAAAATAAAGCTTTTTGGGTTTGTGTAACTTCCTGATAAAACCTATTTTAAATTAAATGTAGAAGTGCATCAATTAAACTGTATATAACTTGCAGTTTAAATTGGAATTAAGTGTTTAAGGGCTTGTCTTCATGACCAAATGAACTCAAGTTATGATTGAGTGTTGCTGTGTGCCTGGCTTTTGGTCATACTCTTGATCTCCTCCTCCCAAGAGGAGATACTTTAAGTAGGTCACCCCTTTGTATAGGCCAAAACTTGACTTCTTTGCTCAGGCTGGTACATATATGCTGTGCACGCGTTAGAGTATGTTGAATATAGATTTATTCCCTGCAGTTTCCTGTTACCCCATCTTAGCTCTTTGTGTCTTGTCTACCCATGACTAGTCAAAAGTGGGGTGCTACCCCTGGCTAGTAGTAGTCAAAAGTGGGGTGCTACCCCTGGCTAGTAGTAGTCACATCTGAGTCCTGCCTGCATGCTTACACATCAGTTTCCCTTATTCAGAGCTCATTGACCGAATAATTTTGACCCTAATTTTGGTGTTGGCATTAGCAGTCTGGCTGAATTCTTCTTATTTGGGAATGTACGTCCCTTGACTCCCTCGATGTGGGGGTTTTTTATGTTTTTAGTGTTACCTGGTAAGTTAACTGAGGAGATGTCTGGACCTCATCTCAGTTCCGAGTTGGCAAGTGGATCTCTACGCAGCTAAACTGGTTTGAACAGAAGTGCAAGCGCAGAAAGTTAACTGCACAGGAGATGAGCAAATATTATAAATTCTAAATATGGGATCTAAGTAGCTGTGGGAGGAAATTATTTTTCAGGGCTTGCCTCAGTATTTACTGGCATCTCCTTCAAGTTATTTGCTTCCATTGCAGCACATATCAGGTGTGGTTCCTAGCTAGAAGTACAGTGGCAGTAATCAACTGCAGTTGACCATTTGACTCAAAACTGACAGCTTTGGTTCAGCCAGCGCAGTGCAGCATCAGAGGGGCTGGCCAGGGTCAGGTCTGCAATTTGGCCATCTGAAGCAAGTCCTGTGCTGTGCTGTTTGGCCACTAATAGCATGATCTGGTCGGCCTGAGAGAATGATGATACACCTGCAGTTGACTGATAGTAGAAGGTCACAGCCTTGTTAATGTGCGTGCATGAGCCCAAGTGACTTCTCTGTCCTTCATGGTTCAACTGCTGCTCCAAGGGAAAATAAATGTCAGGTCAGGTGCCACTTTCAGGCTGTGCTAATTCACAGTGCACCCTATTGCATAGTAATGTGAAGAATGCAGGGCTTGGTGTTTTTACCAAATTATTATTTTTTTAAATTTTTCTTTCTCTTCAGTGTTGGTCTGTGAATAAAAGCTATTTGTCAAAGTGGCTTGGTTTGTCTTTGTTGGAAGGCGATGATCAGATGGGCAGGAGCCAGACTGTCTCAAAGTTGGAGGAAGACAGGTGGGACAAGACAGTGGTGATAGGCCAGTGGCAGAATGGGTCAATAAATGAGATTAAAAAGCAAGATAAAGGTAAAATTTTGTCATAGAAACAGCTCTTTGCAAGTTATCAGCAGCACTAGCCGTAGTATTAAATATCTGTATTTAAGTGCCACTTCATTTTTCTTGCTGTGTTCAGGGCCTTTGCATAAAGCTCGTACAAGCCACACTCTTGCATTTGCCTGTATATCCCTCTTCTGTGAGGTGTAAGAGTAAATGATGTTGTTATGGGAGCTCACAGAAACCGTTGTCCAAGCAGAATCCCTCACCCAAAGGTATGGGGGGTTGTGAACCTACCAGCGTGAGTTGGAGCCAGGTCGGCTTTGACATGTACCTTCCTGCAGACTGTGGCAAGCTCCTGACTGGAAGTGCTTGGAGCCCCTTTGAAATCCCACAGGGCATCTAGGCTGAGGCATGCTGCTGTGCTTTCAGAGTTGTAGAGCAAGTGGGTCATTGGAATAGTGGTAGAAGCTGGAGGGTTGTTTCCTGTTGCTGGCTGCAGATTAGGCTGATAGTGGCTGGCACTGGTGCAGAATTGGATTAGCATCCTCGAGCAGGAGGGTGATTCACTAGGAAAATGGTTACAGTATTCTCCTCTGACGTCTAGAGAAAGGTGTCTTGTGAACCTTATTCAGAACTTTGTAGAGATGGGTCTCAACTTTACTTCATACATGATGGAATGAGGGCAACATTGTAGAAGAGTTAATTCTGGACTACCAAAGAGCTGAAATGGAATAAAAATTTACAGCCTCCCATCGGTTTCAGAGACCAACGAATATCTTGAATACAACAGGACAAGTCACAGGAGGTCAGTAGTTAGATGTAAGCAAATGGAAATGCAGACAAAGCAGGAAGAGTTTTAATGTGACAAAGAAATGAAGCAGGTCAAGTGGTGGCTGGTGGATCTGTGCTGTGGAGCAACAATAATTTCAGGTGACTTTGGGCTACAAGTTGTTGATCACCTTGTGAATCAGAGCTTAGGTAAGTCGTATTTTCACAGTGTTTTCCTCACAAACAGGAGCTTTTTGTGAGACAAACTTTCCTTCATCCTCCACTGACTGAAGGTCCTACTGAATGTAAATATGGAGGACTTTCCTGTAAATCTGATTCTTGATGACTAACCAAATCAAGTTAACTTGTAATCTTGCTAACCAAGTGTTATTACTGTACCTGTCTTTGATGTACAAATATGCTTTTGAAATGTATATTCTAGATGGATGGTCTCGGACAAGCTTGAGATCATGTCAATAAATAAGTGCATTTGCAGAATGTTAATGTGTTTAAGACTCTCTGTTAATTAAGTGGGTAACAAACTTTGGCACCTTAGCATACATTTACTAAAACCAAGATTTTTTTAAATGTACAAACATTTCAGTGGCTACAAGGAATACAAGTTGCTACTACATGTAAGGAAACTAAATGTGAAAAATTACAGGATTTGGGCTAGCAGTTTATATTGGAATTTCTTTCTAAATACAGCAGCTGAAGCAGTCAGATGGTAAGCACAGTTTGTATGGAATAAAGGTATTCAGAAAGACCAGGTACTTATTACTCAAACTGTAAAGTAAATAACAACGAGGTGAGGTCTAAATCAGTTAATAGTAAATGGATTTCCATTACTGAAACCTCTAGTTTCCTAAATCTAATGTTCTCACCATGGAGAGTAAGAGTTTCTGGAAGTGAGTTAGTTTGCGTTTTGTATTTCAGAAAGAGAAGTATCATAGCAGAAAATCAGAGCAGTGACCTAACAACCAGTGCAGTGCTTAATAAAATTATCTTTTAAAATAGGCTGAAGGTGCAAGTTATGAGAGAGCCATCAGAATTTAATGGAAAAATACAGAGGTATTACACTGAGAATGGAGTGGCTAAGCTGCTGCCAACTGTGCTGCCTCTTGTTAGGGAAAATTCACGCTGAAATTCAGCCACCAGTGTCTAGTTCTCATACGAAAAACACCAACTGCCACCTGTGCTTTTTTTATTTTAGATTTTCAAAATTGATCTAAAAAAGGGCTTACTGCTAGCAGTTTACAGGAAGAAATGAACACAACCATTCTAAAAGAAGATTTGCTCTAGCTTTTTTGTGCATTACCCTGCAATAAGGAAAAGTGCCTGTGAAAAATAGATTTTCAGAAGCCATTTTGTAATCTGTGATCCTTTTTCTTTAGTCTCTTGTCTGAAAACTTTATGAACCAGCAGAAATAAAAATCCATACTGGCATGAATTACTAACCTTTTGGATAAAAACGAGACCATAAAAATATGCAACTAGAACAGATTTTAGATATTTTTATCAAGTACTTCGGGAAAAAAACAAACAAACAAACCAACAAGGCAACTACCAAGGCACCAAAAATTGTGTTTGACAGTTACTTAGTTGAGGAAAAACTAAAGGTGGCTAAGAAACATGTAGTCTGAACTAGTAAGGCTGTCGAACAAGTGGCATAATGGGAGATTAAGTTTAATAATGGCAAATGCAAGTGATTTAAACTTAAAAGTATTTCGCTTCCCTGAGGTCCCTGAGCCTATGTGAAGTGCATAGGGAAAATAACAGCATTCCAGAGGCTCAGTTACAATCTGTTCAGGCAAAGCACACGTACGTACACACACGTACTTGCGAAACGGGCTGTTTAACACATTTCTGTTACAATGCTTGTGTCTGGAATAGGCTGGACTTTTCATGGTTTTATACTTAAACTTGAGCTTGCCTAATTTCTGTGATCAAACATTGTGATACTTAATGAGTTCAAACGCAGTCTCACTTCTTAATCTCTGGTTGTTTTAACCTATGATGTATGGGGAGTATGATTCAGTTAATCAGCCTCTTCTGAAAGATTAAGTTTTGCAACAGATTTAGTTCTTTTTTTAGTTCTTTTTTAAAAGTAGTAATTAAATCTGTTTTAACATATTTTTACTCTCTAATTAATTGAATTTTGGAGAAAGAAAAATAAAAGGAGATGTGCATTTCTAGATTTTTTTTTGTTGTTAGAATAAGGAGAGTAGTAGGGTAAAATCGTTTGAAGTTCAGAGTTCATCCTTTATTTGCTAAGGTAAGACAGTGCAGAGTCAGTAAATGTGACCTCTGGCATCACTAATAGCATCTGCATTCTTTCTCGGGGATCAGAAATGCAGCTGTGGGCTGGCCAAAGAAAATCCGTTGAAGTTTCTCAAGGTCTGTTACCTCCTTGTAGAATCTACAAAATTTAAATTTTGCAAATAAAAAATGACTAAGGTGCAGTTCATGTCCAGAGAATGTGTTTGTGTTTGTAGTTGCTTAACTTGGTTCCCTTCTAGGCTTTCTAGTAGAATTGAAAAATTTGAGGAGAAGGAAATAACTTGGGCCTTCCATCTTTCAGTAAGCTCTGATCTCACGTATTATGGGCTTGTGTAGAGACCCGTTGAATTTGTGGCATTTCTGTGAAGACCTAGGGCCATGTCTTCCTGAAACTTTTTATAGGTAACTTTTTTTTCCATTGCTTTTCTTGGACAGCTTCACTAAGTCTGTATATTCCAACGGTAAAGTAAGTTGGTTTTGGAGTATTGCAATTGTTGCATTACCCGTTAATATCCTGGTTTGCAATATATACAAAGCATAATGTTGTTTTAAAAATGTTGCTAAATAGCAATAGCATAGAATGATTTAGGTGCAGATTTATGATGGAAATCCCAATATGAAGTACAAACTGACTCTTTGTGAAAAGGTCCTTCTACACGAGAGGGACAGAATCACAAGGAACAGCAGTAATGGGAGATTGTGTCCTGCCTGAGGCATTTCTTCAGAAAGCACGTGAACCTAATTGTGCAAAGTCACTTTGCGTAATTGTTCCCTGGTTTTGTACAACCTAAGCCTCTCCTGGCTGCTTTAGTGATGAGGGATACACAGTGAACTGTGTACACCTTAACTCTAAACTAAGGTTTGGGTCTTTTGCATGTAGGGGGTTGCCATGGGTGAATTATTAAGAGAAGTCATCGTTGTGGGGTTAACTAAAAGGGTTTTATTAATGATTAAATCACAATCAAACAGTAGTTAATTGGTGACTAAAAAAGATGGAAATTGAATGGTTATTAAGCAGTAATTGAACAGTAGCTAATGATTTGACAGTGACCCATATTATGATTTGAATGATGATTTAGATGACAGTTAAACACTTTACCATTTACTACACTTCTAATAATTAAGCTAACTCATTATAGACATAAGATGCCAGGTAAGGGGCCCTCTCAACCTGGAGGAGTAACCCTGAGAGATGTCCCTGCTGAAGGAGGGAATTGTTGCTGGGCAGGGCACTGTACAGGAACGCTCAATGGGCATATGGGGACTGCAGGTGTTTACAGCATAAAGGGATCCACATGTAGTCAAACCTCTTCTGATACATGTGCGGGAGTGTGGCTGAAGCAGTTTCAGTTTGGTCTAGTCCCAGCTCAGGCTGGTACTGTTAGCCCCTGGTAAGATATGTCCTAAACTCCTTAGTTCCTGAGAAGATACGGCCTAGCACACTTCTTGGGGTTGGTGCTGCAGGGATGATGTTGGTCACGTCTATTTGTTGATGATGTGTGAACCAAAGCACTGGTCACTCAGTCCACGTGGGTGCATCCATCACAGGGGATCTTAGTAAATAAATAAATAAATATTGGCACTATCGGTGGTATTAGCCTTGCATAGAAAAACTGACAGTTGTGGCCTCTTCAGTTGCTGGTGTCAGCATCTAAAGTTGGAGCACAGCAATGCTGGAGCACTGCACTGGGACAATGTTTTTCTCAAACTGAAATGCTTGCCTTAGGCAGAGTAACCTGGGATCTTTACAGCCCTCCTCCCTGGCGAGGATTTTCCTCACAGAAGGGTAAATAAAGATGAGTGCTCTGTTATTAGGCCACCCGATGAAGGAATGTCTTCCCAAAAGGAAATGGCTTATATGTCTGTGTGACATTGAAACTCTGGAAGTCTGTAATGTGCCAACTGTCCTCTCCTTGTTTGGATAACAGATGGTATGGTGATTCCTACCACGGGTGTAAGCACCAGGAGCTCTTGCAGCAAGATGCAGCTGGAGAGTTGTGGTCAAAGAACTAAGAACTATAAACACAAAGAACAAGTTGACGGGAGACCTTATCACTCTCTACAACTGCCTGAAAGGAGGCTGGAGTGAGGTGGGTGTCAGTCTCTTCTCACAAGTAACAAGCAATAGTACAAAAGAAAATGGCCTCAACTTCTGCCAGGGGAGGTTTAGGTTGGACATTAGGAAGATTTTTTTTTTTACTGAAAGGGATGATCAGCCTGTCCAGGTAAGTGGTTGCATCAATGTCCCTGGCCCTGCCGCCCCCCGCGGCTTGCCTCCTTACAGCCGGTGACAGTTTCCCAGGTGAGGCTGCGCCGCGCTGCCCCTCCGCC
>JANHFX010019171.1:5909-22172 GCA_027560015.1 Chloroceryle amazona | reverse complement strand
CATGTGGACACCGCGTGTGCATTGGCGGCCACGGGTACCGGTGATGTCGTGGTTGACGGGGCGGCGCCCGTGCGCTGCCCGGGCCCCAACGCCCGCGCCCCCCGCCGCGCTTGCGGGGTCGGAGGGTCTGTAACGATGAGGGGCCTGCGTCAGGACCGTTTCCCTTTTTAAAGCCGCTGGGCGCCGCCTGTCAGTGTGACAGCGTCTGTGCGGTGCCGTAAGCTGCTCAGGTGAGCTCTGCACAGGCTTTCGCTGGGCTGTTTTGGCAGTTCGGTTCCTTTGTCAAGCTGTAGCGACTGCTGAGTCAGCCGGCAGGAGATGGGAAATCCCTGCTCTTCAAATAGATGGTGTTGCATCTGACCGCTCCGAGATTAGTGACAAACCTTAGGTATTTAAGAAAGTAGTGGCACAGTTGTGGGGCAGTTTAGATATTCTGAAGCATTACAAACAACCAGGCTAGTTTCCTTTTTACGGTCTGGTTAAGTTTTTGAAGGGGTTGCAATTGTTTTGTTTGTATTTTGTTTTGATTCCCAGAATGAATTGCTTTACTGCATAGTCTCCTGGAAATTTTTCATTGAAAACAAAGGCAAGCAGAAAATGGATAGGATATATAAAGCATCCCTTTGAACCACCGTTTTGAAATGTAACAGAATTATATTAATAATAAACTTCACCTTCATAGTGAACGTTATGCCTTGCTAATAGCCACACAAATAGTTTAAGCAATTAGAAATATGAGCTGATGCATTGTAATATTTATTTTACAGCACTTGGTGATGCAGAATCACCGTATGAAATTTGCATCAGTGTTTTCTAGAAATGTCAGCTGTGTAGCAAAAAAAACCAAGCACTTCAGGCAGGTTAAATAAACATGAAGGCTTTAAAGAAGCCTTCTAGGTGAGAAGTTGCTGCCATTCAGTTAACCCCAAGACCAGTAGTGAGGCTTCCTGTATTTCATAGCAGCAATTAATTATAAAACATTGTCTATTAATAGACATTATGGATAATTATTTTCCTAATCAAATTAATGCATTTTTCCCTAATTGATTTATGTGAAACTATTTTACATTTATTAGTTCTGCTTAGAAATGTGAAAAAATAATGTCTGAAGAAAGGTTTTGAAATCTTTCTACTACTAACAGCTTCTTAGGTGCCTAGATAATAATTCCAACTCTCAGAATTTAAGAGTTGTTTTGTTAGTTATAGGACTGGTAGAACACCATCTAGTCATGTAGTAACTAATTCTGAATTTCTTGAAACAGTCTGGTATTCAAAAGTATTTACTTGCATTTTCATAGGACATTGCTGTGTTGGGGTTTTTTTGCACTGTTTTTAATAAAATCTTCTTCACTAGGATACTCCTCTGGCTATATCTTATTTTAGTTTTCCTAATTAAAAGATGCATTCCCTTCTACTGAGGAAAAACTGTAATACCACTTCGGAATATTTTTGAAAGAACATAAATTTGCAAAACAGTATGTGGATTATATTACATGTATGAAGTGTAAAAACAGGATAATTGACTTTAAAAGAGTGGGCTTGCTGTGGGTTGTTTTGTTTGGATTTGGTGGAGGTCTTTTGGTGTTTTTTTAAGGGAAAATAAAGGGGGGGGGGCTTTCTGTCAGCGTGCAAAATAATTTATTTATAAAGAAGGCAATCCTGTCCATGATTTTTCCTATTTGGTTCCATGAACCATGAAAATCCTGCCACACCTACACTGCGGGAGGATTAAAAAAACCCAATCCATTGATACTGTTGGTGCTCATATGATCGAGATTGGTACTGGCAGGAAATAAAGATGAGCCTGGTATCTTCAGGAACACTAGATTTGTGCAGATGTTGCCTCCATTGAATGACAGCTTCAGTTTTGATGCCTGAGCAAAAAAAATGTTAGGAAGACTGTCTTCTGAGAGGCCTGGTGGATGGATTGTTAACTTCAGAAAAACATCAAGGGATATTTTTATCCACTTTGAAGCAATGGTATGTAGAGCCCCCCTGTCCTCTAGGGAGATTTTTACAGTGCTAGGTTTGTACATGTAAATACTGAATGATAGATTGTTTCTGTTATCCAAGCTACTATTTAAGAATCTTTTGCACTTCACTATGTAGTTTCTATAATTAGCACACACCACTGAATTTTGTAAGATGTTGATTTTGTTCAGTGAGAAATGCAAAGTTCCACTACTAGTGTGTTTAAGAGAGAATTTTATGGCATTTTGTTTCTGTGCTATAAAACATAAGTAAACATGCTTGATGAACTTGTCTAAAGGTACAACACAGAGTAAATTGACTAGGGTGTGGGTTTTGTAACTGAAGGACATACAGAACATGCATGTTCTCAGTTATGTTAAAGGTGTGAGTTCTGTCAGATGTTTCTCTCTTGAAAGCAAAGGAGATGTTGAAATGCATCAGTAACCTGGGAATTACTTCTGGGTACAAGGGAACTGTCACAGAATACTGTATATGAGAAGGACTCTTGCTTGAGATGAAGAAGGATCTGTTCTAAGTGTGATTAACTTGAATCACTAAAGAATATTGAGCAGAAAAAAGAGAAGACACAGTCAGAGGAAGGTAACATTGCAATTCCTGCTGTTGAGGTTGAGCATTACCAACAATGGTTAGTTGGTAATTTATACAGTTAAAATTAATCAATATTTTTGATAGGAGTACAAAGAAGGAACGGAATTTATTGAGTGCTTACGTAAAACAAGAAGTTGGAGTCAAAGTGGTATCAAAATTGTGTAGCAGGATGATACTAAGGGATATTGTCAGAGTGGTGGAGATTTACTAGTGTAAGACCTTGAAGAAAGAAGGGAGATGTGTATTAAAATTACTGAAAAGACAGATCATGTTATGTTTCAGAAGATTAGAAAGAAATGTGTTTTGCATGGAAGGTTGAACGGTAAAGGTTAGCTTCATTGCTATCTGTTAGTTAGCTGGTTTGGGTTTATTTTTCTCAGGGATGACTTGCAGAAATTTGTAGAGCTCTGTCTTTTTTTTCCCTGAATCTTGTACTTGCTTATGTGTAATATTCTTTCCTCGCAGGCTTGCTGAGTATAGAAAAACAGTCTTGAAAATGTTGTCCAGGCTTTTTCGAATGCATGGCCTCTTTGTAGCCTCTCATCCATGGGAAGTCATTGTGGGAACGGTGACTCTCACCATCTGTATGATGTCCATGAAGATGTTCACGGGGAATGATAAGATCTGTGGATGGAATTATGAGTGCCCCAAACTTGAAGAAGTAAGGGTTTAAATTCATTTTACAGTACTTACTGTAAGCCCTAGATCAGGTTGTGATGTATTAGGAGGGAAGTGGCTATGCAGAAACTTCTTCATTGCTTTCTTTTCACATTGTGGATATTAAAGCTGTATGCAAGCAGTGATGACTTACAGAAGATTCTCATTAAATCTGACTTGTAGTTGCACAGTATCTAGTGAACAAAGATTTTATATTAATATATTAATTGCAATTTTTATTTTTAAGACAGACTAGAAGTGATTTTATTCTGCAACTTCATTTTTAGCGCAGCATAACAATGGATTATTTTATTATTGAAACTTAACAGCAAGTTACTGAATGTAAAAACTAACAAAACACTCTATATTTCATACAGGATGTTCTGAGCAGTGACATCATCATCCTGACAATCACGCGCTGTATAGCAATACTTTATATATATTTCCAGTTTCAGAACCTAAGGCAGCTTGGATCAAAGTACATTTTAGGTAAAAAAATTTTTAATTTCATGTATGCATTTTTTTTTCTTAGTAGAAATTGGTAATAAATATTAGAATTTTAATACTTATGTACAGGACAAGGTTTTTTAATTATTTGCTGTATAGCAGAATAATTGTTCTGCATAGATCAAAGTGCAGGGTTTTTTTAAGAGAGTTTCTGTAGGATTATATGAACACTGGAAGTGTAGTTCTTGCAATAATCATTTATTGTGTGAAACACTTTAAAAATGTGGAGCTGTTTAAGCCAGCTTTTGGTTTTGCTGATAATGAATGAGAAGATTTCTGGCTTTTATTTTTTGAGTCTTACTTTAAATGCAGTACAAATTTTATATTTAAGTATCTATAAAATAGCATCTACTTCAGTTTGTATCTCAGGTACTCTTAAGGCACTCTCGGATAAGAGCTGTCGTTTTTGCATCAGGACTGATCTAAAGGCATAGTTTTTCACAATTTTTTGTCGTCCCATATATAAACTAAAAGTTTCTCTTTCTCATTTTTTTTTAAAGGTATTGCTGGCCTCTTCACAATCTTCTCAAGTTTTGTTTTTAGTACAGTGGTAATTCACTTCTTGGATAAAGAGCTGACAGGTTTAAAGTAAGTAATGAATTGTTATTGTGGATTTCTTGCTTGAAATTGTTTTTTCCTGTATAATAAACCTTGAATTTTAACATATGACTGTCTTTTTTTTTCAGTGAAGCTTTACCTTTCTTCCTGCTTCTGATTGATCTGTCAAGAGCAAGTGCACTAGCCAAATTTGCACTCAGTTCCAACTCACAGGTTTGCTTGGTTTTGTTCATATGTTTTGGTTGGTTTTTTTTGTTTTGTTTTTTTTTGCAATGGAGCTTTTAAATTTAATGTTTAAAGATTAACATTATCCCATGGCTGGGGGTTTCAAACTAGATGAGTTTTAAGGTCCGTTACAAGCCCGAGACCATTCTATGATTCTATGAATAATCCAGGTGGAGAGACATACAGGTAAATACTGTGTTGGTGATACAGGAAAAGGATCGGATTTTATGCAGATTCTGTATTCTCTTGTCCTCTATCCAGATGAATGTTCAAGTAAATAATAACACTGTAAAACTAGTGTGCACAGTCATGTGAGCTAACATGCAGGAGTGCTTCCCAGGTTCAGAACTTTAAACCAGCAGTTCTTACAGGTCTGTGACAGAAGCTAGAGTTCATAGACCAAAGATTTCCCTGGAACAGCTATTGACAGAAAAAGTTAATTTCTAGGGCTCAGGAACATATAAGGACAGTTGATGCTACAGTGCTGAAACTAGAAGGAGTGTGCTTCTAGGCAAAATCATAGTAGAACAGCATATGTGTTGTCAGAAACATTCATGCTCTGACGTAATTTACATGGCAGAACAGAAAGGTTTGGCAGACATCTTGCTTGTCCTACACTGTAATGTTTTTTTTCCCGATATTCTAAGTACTGAAATAAAAGTGTATATATAGTGAAATTAATTGTGGCAGAAGCATTATATATTTTAGCATATTGTATATTGGATTGTATTGCACGTTCTCTATACATACAATATTACGATAGTATGTTCCTATATTCTTTTATAATAATTGCTAATACTAATTTTTTAATTAATTTTCAATAAAATATTTTACAAATAGGATTCCCCTACAGTTTCTGTCCCTTTCCTCTTGAAAACACCACCTCCAGAAAAAAAGGAGCAGCAGACCCTCTAGGTTTTGCCATTCCTGCCTTTTGGAGAAAATCTCTTTTGCCCCAAGGGAAAGTTTTAGTGCCTTACATTCTCTTTTCTGTCAGCTGAGGCTAGACAGTTAAATAATAAAATAATAAAAGTTAATGTACATACATATGCTTGCAAGAACTTCTGAAATGCCATGACATTTTATGTCTTAAAGTGTAGCAGTCCTGTTCTTCTGAATTAAAGTCATATGTGTCCATCAGTGTTCTAGGAACTTAGAATATTGATGAGCCAAAGATACAGAAATAAATGAAAATTAAATAATTTGGTGTAAATAAAGACTGTCAAAAGTATAATAACTAAAGGGAGAGAATGTATTCTTTCATTGGAGTTCATTTTCATGTATGTTTTGTAAGGCCTTGTCACCATAATACTATTCAATTTACTGATGTACTAAACATGTTATGTGTACTCCCTTAACTTGATTTTTGACTTTATGCTAATGTACAGAAATTTTTCTTTTTAGGATGAAGTAAGAGAAAATATTTCACGTGGAATGGCAATTTTAGGCCCTACATTTACACTAGATGCACTTGTGGAGTGTCTTGTGATTGGTGTTGGTACTATGTCAGGTGAGCAATATGGTCTGAGGGTCTAAATCCTTAGACTTTAAAAAAGGCTATTTGTAAAATGTTGGGATATTGAGAGTCAGTGTTACCCATGAGACTGGAGTGACTTAATCTATTACTTATCTTCCTAATTAGCCTATATTACTACTAGTTGCCTGTAGATAGGAATAATATGTACGAGATGTTTGGAATACAGATGGCAGTTTTCCCTGAGTGTTGTGCAGTAGGAATGGACTTCTGTGCAGCTGCTTAACATTTAGACCTGTAATTCCCATCATTCCTGTTAACATCTTACAAGTAGCTGCTAAAATTTTCTATTGGGCATTCTTAAAAATGAGTTACACTTTCAGTACATGCACACCTATTTCATAACTCTTGCAAAAAAAAGAGTATTTCTAAAAACTACTCCAGGTGAGGAACATTACTCCAATTAAAATTAATCATTTTTTTTCTGTTCTTATCCCCACCCCATCTTTTGGTATTTGTCAGTTCTGAGTGCAGTAGCAATTGCCTTTCCTTAAAAACAGAACAGTTAAATGTAATAAGCAAAGGATTAATAGCTAATTTATTCTTAAAGTTCTATAATTAGGACTAAAGTGGGGTTTTGTTTTTATGTTTGTTTTTGTCTGCTGTTTTTTATTCATGTGTGGCTTGCATGCCTTAAAGGCATCTTTCAAAGCACTTGATTTTCAAACTGTTTTGGACCTTTTCAGGGTATTGTGTATAAATAACCTGTTCTCCTGTTTACATCTAGGAAAAAAAACCTCATTTTGGTGTAGCATATAGTTGTTTGGGTTTGTTTGTTTGTGTGGGATATTTTTAATGATTTACAGTGTTAGCTCTTTCATCTTCACTAAGACAGTTCTGTAATCTATGTGTGACATGGCTGGTTGACTTTTTCTGGATACCAGGCTTAGGTGAGGTATATACCGTTTCCTATTGGCTGTACACTTTCTTGGCCATCTTCCAGAAGTGATTTCAATACATAATGTCAGCTAATTGGTCTTTGCAAAGATAAATGAGGCATTTCAAGCTTTCAGTGTGAAGCTTTAAAATCATGGTGAACTAATTACCTGTATTTATTTAGAAAATTACTCGTATTTATTTAGAACTGTGCTTCAAAAGTTTTCTGTAAATACCATAACATAAATACATACTGTGTTTAGAATAAGCTATTACACAATGACTAGGGCTTAACATTATTATTCACTAATATAGAGAGTTCCTTCTGTAATTTGCAGTGTCAGTTTAGTAGTTTCTTTCTTACTTCTGCAGCACTTCTTCAGGTATATAGAAAGCCCACTGCATATTCAAATGTAATAAATAATTAAATTCTTCTCTTTTTATGTAGGTGTGCGACAACTTGAAATTATGTGCTGCTTTGGCTGCATGTCTGTTCTTGCCAACTACTTTGTCTTCATGACCTTCTTTCCAGCTTGTGTGTCCTTGGTATTAGAGGTAAGACCACCTTCAAGACAACATCAGGCTTAATATTCAGACCCAGAGCTTCTTGTAGGCTACAGGTATTTCTTCATGGAGTTATATGCCAGCATGCTTGTCTTCCTGTCAAGGTGGACAGAAGGAATGCAGACAAAGAGTTGCGGTGGCTGAGCTGATAACAGTAACTTGTTAATGCCACTGTAAATGAGTGATGCTCAATAGTATGAGTTCTGATCTCAAGCAGAGTGAACAAATTGGCTGTCCAGGTTTTTTACTATTTAAAAGTCTTAACATAGGTGAAGCAGTAGATTGTAGTCTAACCCTTTTGTTTGTAATTTCTTAATCACCAAATAAAAATAAAATGTTGAGTTCCCCTGTTGGTTCTTCTAATATGTACTAAATAGGACCTATTTATAAATTTTCTTATTGTTGCAGCTTTCGAGAGAGAGCCGTGAAGGGCGCCCTATATGGCAGCTTAGCCATTTTGCTCGTGTTCTGGAAGAAGAAGAAAATAAACCAAACCCTGTAACACAGAGAGTCAAAATGATTATGGTTAGTGGCTCTCTTTCACTGGTGGTTATGCAATCAATAAGGTGTCTTGGTGCAATGAATCAAGCTTTTGCTTTCTGTAGACTTGTTTTCTGCATCACATTAGCCTAGTTTACTGTGGTAATTTTTAATATCATCCCCTGTATCTACATCTAAACATTTCCTGTGTATGCCATTTCTGTGCCAGACACTCAGGGCTTTTTCATGTGTACCGATTCCCTCCATTATCCCTAAAGTATCTTCAGCTTCCTTTGTATATTACTTGAGTGCTCAAGAGGAAGAATGTGGTGGGACAGGTTCAAGTCTGAGTGTTGTGATTGGCCAGAGTGAGTGTCAGTGAAAGGTGTGGAAAAACAGCCTTTAGCTGTAGACTTCTGAGGAATGGGAAACAACAAAAAACACCACAAACAAACACAACAAAAAAAAAGTTTGTTTAATCTTTATAGGTTAAATACATAGTTACAGTTGAAAGAATAATATTTTCTTTGTTGTTTTGTGTTTTTAATACAGTCGCTGGGTTTGGTTCTTGTTCATGCCCACAGTCGTTGGATAGCGGAACCAGCTGTGCAAAACAGTACTGTAGAAAATTCAGTGGGGTTGGATGAGAATGCACCGAAGAGAATTGAACCTAATGTTTCATTATGGCAGTTCTACCTTTCTCGGTAGGCAACTTCACAGAGGAAGTGTGCTCCCTTGGTTAGGGTGTGTCCTCCAGTGCTGCCAAGCTACGGTCCTAGGGTACAGCCCTTGTAAACCTGCAGTATCTGACCTATGTAGGATTTCTCGGAACCAGGGATGACATTTCAGAAGACACTTCAATATCATACCATTCAACCAATCTCCTTGACATAATCAAGAACATGATCAGGAGCCAGCCGCCCTGCATGCATCAAAATACCACCTTTTCCACTAGCACGGGTGCCTTTTAGAGCACACAGGAAAATTAATTTGCTGATTGCACTATATAAAGTATTTATGCAGAGTACTCAGAACTGTCTGGTTTAGTATTTTTCTTTTTTTTTCCGCCATGTCTTAGCACTTCAGTATGCATGATAGTAGTCCTTATTTGGTAAAGGATGGTAAATGAAACCACCTACTTTACCATTGAGACATAGGTGTTAAACTGATTTGATGAAGCTGTTAGTTAATATTTTATAGTAGTTTCTTTTCCTGGAACTGCTTTTTAGCTAAGATTTTGTAAGACTTTTCAGATATCTTTGAATAATTACAACTAATAATACAAAGAATGATTTCTCTAACCTAGCATACTCGAATGGAAAATGTCTTGTGACTGAAATTTCTGTACCTGTATAAATTATGATTAAACTATTACCCTTTCTAAAGCAAAGGGATGTCAGAATGCTGTTGTAAACAAGAAATTGTATATACCATGTATTTACTTTTTGATTTGCCTGTTGTAGAATGGCCAGCATGGATATTGAACAAGTAATCACTCTTGGATTAGCCCTTCTCCTTGCTGTCAAATATATTTTCTTTGAGCAAGCAGAGACTGAATCCACGCTCTCACTGAAGAATCCCATAACATCTCCAGTGATGGTCCAGAAAAAGGTCCCTGAGAATTGTTGCAGGAAGCAGTCTGGACTTCAGAAGAACAATCAGAAATATAACACAGTAGAAGAAGCTTTAGTTCCCAAAGATGGAAATGGTAATTTTTAGCATTTTAAAGTCTGAAACTATTCCTGAATATTTGGAGCAAATAGGAAAATTTGTGTTAGCATGTTGATTTGGAATCAAAACATCTGAATTTTGTAAACCAGAGTACATTTTAATTGTCTTTATGCAGCCGAAGTCATAAAACCTGTAATAGCAGAGTCATCAACCAAGGCTACATTTGTAGTTGGCAGTTGCAACCCTGTGGAAACTTCTTCATTTCCTAATGGAAAAGAGGAGGAGATTGAGTTACCTGAAGAACCACGTTCTATTGAGGAGTGTGTTCGTATACTTGGAAATGCAGAAGTACGGAAAAATAATATTTTCTTTTTTTTTTTTTACCTCTACTGAAACATTGAGTTCAGGAATTATTACAGTTAATTTTCCAAGCTTTTAAATAACCCTGTTGATTGTAATGTCGTAATTCATAAAGGTATATGGCTTTAATAACGTGGGGGGGGGGGGGTGTCACGACTAACCCCAAACCCTGTTACATGTCTCCTTCCCCACCCTGAGTGACTGGAGGAGGAGGAGGGTGAAGCAGCTTCATCATTCATGACATATCAAGTCATTGAAGCTTCATCACGTACATGTGTATAATGGGTGTCTGAGTATAGAGTCTTTGGTCATAGCCTGGCCTACTATAGAAGCTGACATTGGCAGTTGATTCCTTTAGACGTACTCCGATAATGTCAAAGTAAAGTTGTTAACCCTTTTTCATTTACAAACATTTAGAAGTATTTTTACCAAGGGAATCTGTACTTTCTCTCCCCACCTTTTACATTTCCAGAAAGGAGCAAAATTCCTTACTGATGCTGAGGTTATCAGCTTAGTTAATGCAAAGCATATTCCAGCGTACAAACTGGAAACCCTGATGGAAACTCAGGAGCGAGGTGTGTCCATTCGCAGACAGATGTTATCTAAGAAACTCCCTGAACCTTCATCTTTGCAATATCTTCCTTACAGGAATTACAATTATTCTTTGGTAAGTAAAAGGCATACGAGTAAAATTTGCTGTAAAAACCATTTTCCAATTACATGCTTGAGGTGAGGTATATGAATTAACAATGAGTTTGGTCAAAACTGATGTCAGAAGGAATAAAAGAAAAAAATAAAGGCAAACATATGCCACTACCTTTTATAAGTCTAGATGTGGAGGTGGGTAAAATTTATAACTTACCCAAAAAATATTTCCTACCAAATATACAGCTGCCTTATCTCAGAAATACAGAATTCACCTAGCACTGAGTTGAGCTGAAGGAAAATGTGGCCCTGAGCTCAAGTTAAAATGAAAATGTATTTAAAATTCATCTAACAGTATTATGGGTTGGGTTTTTTTGGTGTGTGTTTTTTTTTAAATTTTTTAATAGTATTTAAGACTTAATAAGATTCAATACATGTTCCAAATACTAGATTAGAGCAGTATTAGTTGATAGATGTTAGCTTCTTAAGGTGGCAACTGGTTGCTTTATGGGTAGTGTTGTGGTTTTTTTCCTAAAATACTCTGTTGTAGTTGCAGGCATAGCATGTAGCATGTTGTATCATATCACTGTAGCATAACCTTAATGGTACCTTTTGTATTGTTTTTGTAAAGGTTATGGGAGCTTGCTGTGAAAATGTGATTGGATATATGCCTATTCCTGTGGGCGTAGCAGGACCACTATTTTTGGATAACAAAGAGTTTCAGGTGCCAATGGCAACAACAGAAGGATGTCTTGTAGCAAGCACAAACAGAGGATGTAGAGCAATATGTGTAAGTACTGTTTGAGTAGCGTGAAAAACTTTGTATATTATAAAACATACCTGGGGTGATACAAGGCATGTTTTTGTCACCTAAAACCAATACTTTTGTTTCCCTTCTTTGATTTTTAGCTCGGTGGAGGAGCAAGGAGCCGCATTCTGGCAGATGGGATGACTCGAGGACCTGTTGTAAGGCTGCCCACTGCTTGCCAGGCTGCAGAAGTGAAAGTTTGGCTTGAAAGCCCTGAAGGCTTTAAAACAATGAAGGAAGCATTTGACAGCACAAGCAGGTTAATAGAGTGGCTATTCCAGCCTCATTTCCTGACATAAGCTCCTAACTGATGGTTGGTTTGGGGTTTTTTTTGAATACTACGGTACAGGAAATTACATATTCACTTTGACTATGTAGTGTGAGTCTTAAGAGAACAAAAGTCACTCTGGCTATGCACCAAGGCTACTAATAAGCATTTTCCAATGATAAGTTGTAAACAACTGTATCTTAGCAACTCATACATCCACATTGCATAATACTTAATACATTATTTATTTTCTCTAAGCATATAAAAACAAACATAAAAGCTTATTTGAATTTTTAGTAGTTACTATGCAAAAACGAGTTCAAAGTTTGGAATCTAGTCTTTGAGATTATATTACTAAAGTTAATAATTAATTTTTGAGGTTCAAGAGAATACAGGATAAATCAATGCTAGAAAACTTAAAACAGCATTGAGAATAAGTTTTATTTCAAGCCCTGGATTTTATTCTAAGACATGATTACCTGCTTTCTGTAGGAATATTCAGAGAGATTTCCTAATCAGTTTTGTTTCTCACCAATCCTGCAAGGTCTCTTTTGGCCAGAATCCACTCATGCTGCTTTTTAAATGCAGTATTTCCCAGTTTGAGTTTGAATTGTGGAGCTTGTGCTGTTGTGGAAGATACCACAGGTCGTGCCTTGACATGGAACTGAAAAAACACTTTCCAGAGTTCTCATTTTTAGTTCATACTTTGTGGTCAGATGCTTTAAGGAAAAAAAAAATAAATTCAATTTGTTAGCACTTTAGGATATTTTATTTCATGAAGTCCAGGGATAGAAAACATAAAAAGGCAGTGAACATTTACAGCGAATATTTTAAAAGTATGTACTCAAGAGAACTACATGTATTGTAGCTGAAGAGGGGTTTTTTCCTGTGCTGAGGGAAGGAGGAACATAGTCTGCAATAATTTACTGTCATTTTGCCACTTAAAACTAATGTAATCCTTTCCCTTGAGGATTGTAAGTAATACTTAAATTTTCTTGCAGGTTTGCCCGCCTACAAAAACTTCTCATCAGTTTGGCTGGTCGTAACCTTTATATCCGTTTTCAGTCTGGAACAGGGGATGCAATGGGAATGAATATGATTTCAAAAGTAAGGACCAGTCCCCTTAAGTCTTTTTAATAATGTGTATTTCTTTCAAAAGTAAATTGTAGCCTACCGATCTGTGACTACCTGGTATGTGAAGAGAGAAACATGAGACATAGTGCTGTTTGCAGTGCTATAAAATAATGAGTGCTTAACCTTGTAAAGTGTAAATGAGAACAGCTGTACTACTGATGAAAGGAAAAAAAAAAAGTTTGTTTTGTTTTTTTTTTTTAAAGAAAGTATTCTTGATAATATGGAAGTTAAGATGGTTAGTCTTTTGCTTTGGGTCAAAGATTTTATCTAGTAGTAATTAACCTCTTGCTGTGTTTCGTACTTGCTTGGAAATAGAGGACTACGAATTTGGTGCATGGCAGCAGAGGGGTGTTCCCTAGTTTTGGTTAGTTGTTTTTGTCTTTGTGCAAACATGTGGAACAGCTTGAGATAGGACCCAGAGATTGTTAGGATGCCTTGTGCTATTCGAGATCAATACTGATTGCTTATTCTAGACAGAATTTAAGTCTGTCAGAACCATGACATAAAAGGATCTGGTCATAGACAGGTTCTAAACATAGCAGACCCTTTGTCTCACTTCCTGCTATACAGAAGCTCACTCCACTACATCCAAAATTAATTCATTTCATGCTCATAGTGTTTGACTTGGTTCGTGTTGTATATTCAGTATGGTAACAATATGCCCATCCAACTAGAATACATCCGGAGTCCATATGTACTAGGAAAAAACAGTTATGCCCCATGTAATTCCAAAGTGGTTGGAAAAAAGGTAGTGGTAGGGTTTTTTTTGTAGGGTTTTTCTTTTTGTTTTGGTGGTGGGTGGTGGTGGTGGTGGTGGTGTGTTTTGTTGTTCTTTTTTTCTCCTTTTTTTCCCTCCTGTTTCAGGTTCCTTCCTGAAACTATGTTCTTTTCTTCAGCTGTAACTGTTCATCTGATTAGACTTAATTTTGCTGTTCCACTGTTCTTGATTAGGTTGTTTGCAACCATAATAATACACTAGCTTTTGCTCTGTTTCTCTTTTAACAGGGTACTGAAAAAGCACTGATGAGGTTGAGTGAAGAGTTTCCTGATCTCCACATTATAGCTATTAGTGGTAACTATTGTACAGACAAAAAACCTGCTGCTATAAACTGGATAGAAGGAAGAGGGAAGTCTGTTGTCTGTGAGGCAGTTATTCCAGCCAAGGTTGTTAGAGAAGTAAGTGTCTGCTTTCTTAGACTTGTTTATTAAAATGCATACATTTTGCAAAACTGGTATCTATCTTACCCATGGAAAAAAAAATAAATTATGATGTAAGGTAAGGGTTATTCCTACATGTATTTTCAGATAGTGCTGCAGGATAAGCTGTTTTTCCTGAGGCAATAGATATTTTTTCCTTTCATTGTCTCTTCTGGCATGATGTACATATATTTAATGAAGCATATCTAGTTGAAAAAAATAGGATTTTAATTTTTCACCTTTGAAAATTTATGCCACAGTTCGACCAATTTTTACATATGGGGTGTTGCCCATCACTTCAGTCATCTCGCTCATTTGTTTTCTCTTGCACAAACCTGGCAAATCTTTCTTTTCAAACCTTATGCGGCGACTCCTACAATGAAATCAGATAATCATGTGCTTCATTTAATTCCAAAGCTGCCTTAGCATCATTTGTGACAAAGAGTAGCCTTTATAAGCAGTGTCAGTCTTAGCCCCTGTCACACTTGTCCTACATCATAAGAGCTATCTCGGATTCTCTTCCACCTGAGCTCAGAAGATTGGCTGTGTGTGCCTGGTACCTGCCTGGTCACCAGCACTGGCCTTGAGACAATACCCAGGGAAGAATTTACCACACCATACTCAGCATAGTCTTCCATCAACATATTCAAGATTTTCTGAACTGGTGCTTTCATATTTTATGGATTTGTTTGTTTGTTTGTTTTACCCCAGTAATTTGCCCAGTGTCTTTTGTGAAACTAGAAATTTTTAAGCAATAGTGTTCCACGCAGAATTCCACAGTGCAGGTCTACTTGTGTGAGGAAAAACCTCCTTCATTTGATGGGTCTCTAGTTTTGTACTGGAAGGGATAGTTAAGACTTCTATCTTCCATCTACTGCAAGATTTTACAGCTCTAACACAGCCCTTCCACCTTCACAGATATTTATTTTTCCAAACTGAGAAGTACTAGTTTCTCGAAGTCGAATGAGTAGAAGACTGTTCTAGCGTGTCTCTCAGCATCCTTATCTCTAGATCTTCTTCAGTTATAAAATTTCTAAAATTCTGGGTTCAGAGTTGGACACAGTATTCAAAGTGTATGTCTGCAGCTTGGTTTTACACATTGACAGAATTTGCTGGGTTTATTTTTTTTTCCTTTTATTTTTTTTTTTCCTTTTGGTATTGTTTCCCAATTTTCACATTGTTGGGATTTTTACAGATGAGTGAGTGGAAATACCTATTTTAACCTCAAGATTTTATTCTAGAGTAGTAATGTTGAGCCAGTCCTTTGGTAATGGGCATGGATAGTTTTTAGGTAAATTTGGGACATTTTTTTCCCTGCAACCTCCAGCCACATATATCACCTTTTTTACTTACATTATAAACATTGTATTTTTGTCAGTGCTGTAAACTTTGTGCAGATCTTGGTCGTCTGTTGCTATTCCTGCTACACTGGAATATCTTAAATTTTGCACACAGCACTACATCTTTTTTGTTGTTGTTGTTGTTGTTGTTGTTCTCTTTGGTCGTTTTTATACTGAAATCAGAGTAAGTTTTCAAAATAGTTTTCAGTATAGTGTAAATACGCTATTTACATTGTGCACAATAACGTCAAATTTTATTTACTTATTTACTTGTTTATTTACAATATTTAATAGAACTCTTCCGTTTAGCTCTGTAGTCTTACACAGAGCAAAGTTGAGGTTTTAGTATCTGGAGCGAGTGGGGGGGGAATGTTACTGTCATGTCAGGGTGAATTAGTGGGATATTTGTGCCAGGTTTATTTTGTTTGTTTCATTCTGGAGATAAATAAGAATTTGAACTGGAGAAGGTGAGCTTTTCATAGAGGCCTGTTGAAGACCAAACCCTTCACACTGACTTTTCCATTATTACTTGGACAATTCAGCCCGCATTTGAACAGGCTCCTTTTGTACAAAAATTGAAGTAGGTATCTAGGACAAGGAGTCAAATTCTGTATGGAATCAAACAAGGGGTGAGGGCTTATTCAGCTTAAATAGGGTATTTCTACTCCTGCCTAAGGAATGGTGTAGTAAAAGCGTATCACTTCGTCTAGGTATTGAAGACAACTACAGAAGATATAGTTGAAGTCAATATAAACAAAAACTTGGTGGGTTCTGCAATGGCTGGTAGCATAGGTGGCTACAATGCACATGCAGCAAACATTGTGACAGCTATCTACATTGCCTGTGGTCAGGTAGGTTT
>JANHFX010019169.1:3323-18979 GCA_027560015.1 Chloroceryle amazona | reverse complement strand
CAAACTAACAGAGGGAGATTTAGACTGGAGAGAAGGCAGAAATGTTTTACAGGGATGGTGGTGAGAGCCTGGCCCGGGTTGCCCAGAGAGGTGGTCTCTGCCCCATCCCTGGCACCATTGCAGGTGAGGTGGCCAGGGCTCTGAGCAACCTGCTCTGGTTGCAGATGTCCCTGCTTGGGGTTGGACTAGGCGAGCTTTGAAGGTCCCTTCCCACTCAAACCAGTCTGTGATTCGAAGTGTGTTCTCATTCTGAAGGTGTCTCCTGCAGGCTGGGAAACTGCACCTGGCAGATCTGGTGTAGAAAGCTGGGCCTGTTCAGGGTGAACCTGGAGCTCAGTAGCCCTGCTTGTTAACCAGAGACATTAAAGATTTAAAACACCGTAATGAGAGACTCGGTTCCCTGAAACATCACTATCCCAGACAGAATCCCAGCATCTTCCTCATGTGCCCTGGGCTGTGGTGGTGCTGGCCACAGAGCTACCTTGGGCATCATGTTTCTGATGTCTGTGCCTGAGAGCAATTTGTATTAACCCCTTGGGAGCCACACCACTATAAGCCAGCCAGACTATGCTTTGCACAGCGTTGTCACTCAGCTCTTCAATTTCAGACATGCCTTTGGGTTTGTTTTTTTTTTTTCAGCATGCAGGAGACTATTTTGGCCCAGGTGCAGAGAGTTATCAAAGGAGAAGTGAGCCTGGCTATGAAGGAGCAGCAAGCAGCCGTCACCTCGAGCATCGTCCAAGCCATGCGCTCGGCAGCCGGCACTCCCATTCCCTCCACTCACTTGGATTTCCAGTCTCAGCAAACTCACATCCTTCAGATGCTCCAGCAGGGACACCTCAACCAAGCTTTCCAGCAGGTACCCGGGCTTCCTAGCAGTGGGAATTGCTGCCTGGTGGGGAATGGAGTGGGGGAAAATGGGTTGCTTGAGCTGGGGACATAATCCCATGGCAGTTGTAGACCAGGAAGACCCATGGCAGTGTGCTGCTTGAGAGGTGCAGTTGCCTGCTCAAGCAGATCGAGCCAGAGCTGTGTGGATGCCGTGATCTGGTAGCAGTTAAGTTCCTTCTCCCCTGCCCATGCCCTGTCAGGACAGCATCACCGCTCCAGTAAGCCGCAGTGTTTTGCCATCAGCAGTGGCACGTGGTGTACCCCTGAAGAGCAACAGCTTCATAAGCCTCTCCAGGCAGATCTGCCAGCTGGGGCCTGACCTTGCCTTTGCCTTTGAACGTGTGGCCAGATTGGTTTCAGATGCTGCAGTGAAACTTCACTGGGAATAACAGCACTGCTGTGACATGACATGTAACCATGGTCCTGCTCCCTACTGCTGATTGTGATGTGCTCCCCTTGGTCTTGTTGTGATCTGTTCAGCTTAGAACACAAGTGTCCTCTGAGAGTAGACCAGGAGCCTAAACAGAGCCCTACTTGTATGTGCAGCAGGGTTTACAGGGAGCTCTGCTCCCAGAGGAGGTTGACAAGCTACTGAGCTGTCCCAAGGCACTGGACCATCTGCTCTATCCTTGGTCCCTCACCTGCCAGTTGTTTCCTCTGCATTTCCTCTGTGGGGAAGGACCTGGGAGTGCTGGTGAAAAAGTTCCACCATGAGGCAGCCATGTGACCAAGAAGCCAGTGGCCTCCTGGGGCACATTCAGAAGAGTGTGGCCAGCATGTCGAGGGAGGTTTTCCTGCCCCTCTACTCTGCGTTTCTGAGGCCACCTCTGGAGTACCATGTCTATTGCTGGGCTCCCCATTTCAAGAGAGACAAGGAGCTACTGGAGAGCGTCCAGCACAAGCTGTGAAGATGCTGAGGGGACTGGAGCATCTCTGTGCCCAGGGAAGGCTGAGAGCCCTGGGGCTGTCCAGCTGGAGAAGAGCAGCCTGAGAGGGGAGCTGATCAATGCTGAGCAAGAGCTAAAGGGCCCCCGGGGGACAAGAGGATGGGGCCAGACTCTTGTCAGGGGTCCCCAGCAACAGGACAGGGGACAATGGGTTAACATACTGCAACCCAGGAGGTTCCACCTGAAGAGGAGGAGAAACTTGTTTGGTGTGAGGGTGTCAGAGCCTGGCCCAGTCTGCCCAGAGAGGTTGTGGAGTCTCTTTCTCTGGAGAGATTCCAAACCTATCTGGACAGTGGGATCCTGGGCCCCTGTTCTGGGTGATCCTGCTGGAGCAGGGGGGTTGGACCAGATGATCTCCAGAGGTCCCTTCCAACCCCCACCATGCTGGGATTCTGTGATGTATTGGGGCTTGCCTTCAACCAGAACCTGAGCACACTAACAGTATAAATCAACTTCCCCTCCCTGTGTTCCCACTTTGCCAAAGTCTCTTTAGGACTTCTCTTGGACCTGGTATTCTCAGGTTAAGTTCTGCTGTTGGACCCTTCTGTCCCATGCTGACTGCTGTGTATTTTCTTCCAGATGGCTGTCTCTCCAGGCAGCAGTGTCAGTTCCCTGACTGCAGTCACAGCCATGAGTAGCACTTCTGTCACAGATGCCTCTATGCCCAGGTAAAGAGCACACATATCAAATGAGATACCTGCAGCCCATTGGGTATGGTCCTTCAGGGTGGCCCAGAGACGTAGCATGTTTTGTAGGAGAGTGCAACCAGAGTTAGAAACTGCTCTGAGTCCCAGCGTCCCTACACTGGCAACTGTTTGCATCTCTGGTGCAGTTTGGAGCCTGCTGGTTGTCATCTGAGGGGCCAGCAGCAGTTTTGTGTGTGCCTCATAGGGATTCTCTTATTGCCTCCTAGTCTTGTTGCTTTACGGGCTTCTCCCCCAGGGCTGCTGTTGCTTACATGTAAGAGAACACTGCAGCCACCAAGGACAGGGAGATAACTGGGGCTATTAGGAAAACCTTACTAGAGTCACAGTGGGTTGGACTGCATAGCGGGTGAAAACTTCCTTCCTGTGGGCTGGGAAAAGGACAAAGACTGATCCTGTAGCATCTGCTTCCTCCCTAAACGTTATGGTGTGAACTGAAGGTGTTACAGGTCCCTTCTTTTATTGACACCTCGGATTCAAAGAGATGGTGATGCCCCTCTGTCTTTTATTTTCACTTGGTCTTTCTGTGGCCTGCGTGGGGACTAGGAGATGCAGGTGCTAGTTGACAGGGAGTGGCCAACCATGGTGGAAAGAGGCTTAGAGAACGCTAGTGAACTTTGGCTTGGGCTCCTCCCTTGACCTGTGGATCCCGTCTCCTCCCCTTGAGTGTTCAATGCAGATCTGTGTAATTAGGTTGGCCTGCTTGATTTGTTTGTGCTTCTGTTTTCTGCAGGCCATCAGAAGACTTGACTGTGAGCCCGAAGATGCAGCTGGACACCAGCCTCACGCTGAGTAGCAGCAGCAGCAGCCTCCAGACTAGTCCTAGGAGCCATTCTGTTCTTATCCCAGGCCTCCCTGACAAGCTAACGCCAAAGGCACCTGTTCCAGTAAGGCTCCAAATGCTGTTCCTTTCCTTCTCCTTGTGGGCCAAGGGACCTCTCCCTATGGGCCTGCAGAAGCTGAAATTAGACTTCTTTGGTCATTAGCTGGGCCAGCGTCGGCCCTTTGGAAAATCCAGCGGCTGTCAGGGAACTCCAGCCAGGTTTCATCCTGTTCATGGAAGTTGACCTCTTGTATAACAACAGGTCTGTGAAAACCAGAGACAGCTTTAGCTTTGTACTGTCGCTGTCGTGGTGGTTGGAGCTGGTCAGCCTTGGTGTTAAGAGACAGCCCTAGAAACATAGCACTCCTTGTTGGTCTGATGGGTCAGAAACAATCGTTTCCTATTCCTAAATTCTCTTTCCAGGTGCAATGTAAAACAGATTATGACCAAAGCTTGAAATTGAAACAAGCTTTCAGACCGGGAGAGAGTCAATGTTCAAACTATCTTTTTCTCTTCAAGAGAAAGGAACCTGGAGCAGAGTGGGGAGATAGAACTGGTGTGACATTTTTCTTTTGAAAGTGTGTTCAAACTTGTGTTGGCTTCAGTGTGGTGTTAGCCCAGCTGAGAATCTATTCCAAATCTTGGGGCCCTTCTCCACCTGCAGTGGCAGCACAGGGATCACATGAGGAGAGGATAGAACTGGCTGTTTCCAGAGGTGGTTGGTGGAAGATACCAGGTCTTCTTTGGATGTCTTCACATGACCCTGAAGGCTCTTGTTTGATTTTTGTGTTCAGGTCACGGCAGGAAACCCCTCTCTAGCACTGGAACTACAGGAGGTTGAACCCTTGGTGGTGCCCCAGGCTTCTCCCACCCGTGAGCGCTCGCCAGACGTCATTTCCTCTGCTTCCACAGCCATGTCCCAAGATATCCCGGAGATTGCTTCCGAGACTTTACAACGCAGCTTTGCAGCAGCTCCATCGGGGCTCTCTGCGGAGGTGCTGGAGCCCAGTCATCACACAGATAGTATGGCATCTGCTGCCTCAGCCTTGCATTTGCTGTCTCCAAGGAACCGGCACAATTCCGAGCACAGCCACCACTCTTTGGACATGCCTCCAGTGGAGGTGGACAGACTGAATGCTCCATCGTTACTGGAGACTGCTTTAACTCAGGAAAACGCATCTTCTGACAGTGTTGTGAGTCAGCCATGGCCAGCAGCTCCTGACATCACCAGAGAGACCAGGAACAGCATGGCAGACAGGTAATCACTTGGGCTTGCCTTGCTTAGGGCAGTTTCTTTGCACTTGCTAAACCGCTAGCTTGGCAAAAAGCTCTTGCACTGTGATTCAAACAGAGCAGTTCTCCAGCCCCCCTTTCCTTAAAGGGTCTGATGACTCAACCTTCCCATGTCCTTGCTCTGTGTGTGCCGTGTTCTGAACTCCCTAGCCCAGCTCTCACAGTTTGTGCACTCCAATACCCCTTGCAGCACAAAGGATCTCTGCTAGGAAGCTGAAAAGTCTGTTTTAGTGGCTTGCATGTTCACTGGGGAATGGAGATTTGGGTTGGGATGCTACTACAAGAAATTATCTCTGTTCTGGTGGCTCTGGCGAGACCACTGAGACTGTGTCTCTACACAGCATTCGTGCTCTTGTTCGTAATTTGAAGTAAGTAAAAAAACTTTTGTAGGAATTTGCAACTCCCCACAGTCTCACTCTGTCTTTGATTCTTCAGGACTTCTCATCTCAGAGTATCAGATCAGATACATCATTTATGCATCAATATCTTTTTGACATTCCATCTCACTCAAGCCATCAGCCTACATGAAAGTAACAAATTCCTGCACGCTGAATTCAAAGAGACCTAGTTTATGACTTTGGAGCATATGTTACTTTCTTTCAGAACCTTTGCCTTTTGTAATTTGATTTTCAAAACGTTCATGAAACTCAAACTAGATTTCCTGTTGTAATTCTGTTCTGTCTGGTAGAGCTAACCCATCAAATTGGTGTACTTCTCAGATCCTTGGTAGGGCTGAGAAGTACTGGTGACTTTTGCCCCAGTGATCAGTGTTTTACTGGAGGAAAACCAAACCCAAGATGGTGCTATTCACGGACATACTCTGTACTGCTCATTTTGAGTAGTGGCTTACCTGTCTCGTGTGAATGTTTGTTGGGAGGTTGTTCTTGTTTAGTTCCTGAAGCATAGAGCTGCTCCTCTCTTCTTAAGGCCCTCCAGAAGAACACATGGAGAAGTTTAGAAGCACTAAACACTCAAAAAATACTTACTGCTCTCTGGATCTGCGAGAGTTTTGTTTGGTTTAGACCTTCTGTTAGGATCTGCCTTGAGAATTGAAGTGAACAAACACCCAACCTGAAAGAGACTTTCCTGATGGTATTTTCTTGTTTTTTCTTTTCCCCTTCTAGCCCAAGGGATGAGGTTGAAGAAAAACACAAGAGCTCTTCCTACCACCGGCACAGTTACCACCTGCTGCAGCATGACAGCCAGGACGCTAGTGCGGAACAAAGGTACCAGGGAGCTCAGCCCCCTGTCTCCCCCTGCCTGGACTCAGCTGGCTGCATTCGTGCTTCTGTCCCCACAAAGCTTTCATGGGTGGGGTGAATGTCCTTGCTTTGTCTCCTGACTTAATGTGTGCATACAGTCCACCTTCTGACATACTCTCGATGTACCCTCTCCAGGGAAAGGTTTGACAGTGCTGCTCCTAAGAACATGGACCAAGCTTGGTTTAATTGCTGGTGAAAACCTATTAAGGGATCACTTTCCAAATACTGCGCCTCAGATAAGATAGTGAGGGTATCTCAGGAGTTTGATTCTTGCTTTTATCATTTTTACTTCCTCCCAAGTCACCCTAAAGCTACATGGGCGCATTCCGTGTGCCTGCTGAGATCAGCTCTGTTTGACAGCTGAGGGTTCTTTCATAATTCACACTTAAATTCAGACTGAAATGTGCAGCCTGTATTGGATGGCGGGTCAGCAGCTGAAAGACTCTGTACTTCCTGGGCCCAGCCTGATTCTCCTCTGTTCCCGCAGTGCTTACTGCATTAAGTGCTTTCTGTCTGTCGGGCTCTAAGGATGCACTGTGCTTGGGCTCCCTGCTGGGTCAGCATCACACCTTAGGGCTTTTGTGTACACAGGAAGAGCTGGCATCATTCCACCACGCTGCCTGAACCACAGTGGTCCCTAATGCAGAGACACTTTAAGTCTTGTCATCAGAATCGGTTGAGTTGGAAAAGACCTTTAAGATCATTGAGTCCAATCGTTACCTCAGCACTGCCAGGGCACCACTAACCCATGTCCCTCAGCACCACATCTCCACAGCTTTGAAACCCCTCCAGGGGTGGGGACTCCTCCACTGCCCTGGGCAGCCTGGGCCAGGCCTTGACAACCCTTGTGGGGAAGAAATTGTTCCTCAGGTCCAACCTAAACCTCCCCTGGGGCAACTTGAGGCTATTTCTTGTCCTGTCACTTGTTCCTTGGGAGAAGAGCCCAACCCCACCTTGCTCCAACCTCCTGTCAGGGAGTTGTTGAGAGACAGAAGGTCTCCCCTGAGCCTCCTTTTCTCCAGGCTCAACAACCCCAGGTCCCTCAGCTGCTCCTCACCACACTTGTTCTCTAGACCCTTCCCCAGCTTTGTTGCCCTTCGCTGGACATGCTTCTCTCTATGGAGCACTTGAGCTCAGCCTGAGCAGGCCTGGATCAGAAGAGATCTGTAGAGGTCTCTGTGTTAGAGATCAAGTGGTGGGCATCCTTAGCTGTGTGACTCTGGGTATGTGGGGATGAACAGCAGAGTGGGAATCCTCTCTCTTTAGTGAAGGCTGACTGTTGTGGTCAGTGAAGTGAAGGAAGACTATTGCAAATGATGTCCTCTCCCCTGCTGTTCCTTCACAGTGACCACGATGATGAAGTCGCAAGCTTGGCTTCTACGTCAGGTGGATTTGGTGCCAAAGCATCTACGCAGAGACTGCCTGTGAAGGACTGGAAAGCCAAGGCATCCCCACGGGCTTCCCCAAAGCTGAAGCGGAAGGGCAAGAAGGATGATGGGTATGCTGGGCTTGTTGGAATGCAGGTGGCTGTGAGACCAGCTGTGCGGGGCCACAGCCTGGTGGAGCCATCAGCAGTGAGACGAGGGTCCCAGGCTGGACAGCAGCCAAGCGCTCCCAGCCCTCACCCCATTTTGCAGATGGCAGGAGCCCCGCAGAGAGCGTTGCTGGTCCCTCACTGGCACTTGGGGGTGGGAGTGGGTTCTGCACCACCTTTCCAGCTGAGACACAAAATCCAAAATACAGCCTGGAGTTTGGAAGGATGTGTGGGAGGTAAATTGCACATTGTGGGTGGGATACTGGTTCCATTTACCAGTTTTGGTGAAGGCTTCATTGGAACTGTGGCACCATGAGTGTAGCTTAATATGGTTTCCATTTCTGGTTGGCTTCTGAACGCTGGCACAGTGCCTCTGATCAACAGTATCTGTTGTTTGTTACCTGCTTTTGTATGTTTCCAAATATACCCCTTTGAATGTCCTGTAAGAGAAGACTGATGACAGGAAAGGTCTGCCCATGGCACATCAGCCCAACCTCCCTGGGTTAATGTGAGGAGAGCAGCAGATCTGCACAGGACTTTCTCCTCTTCTTGTGTCCCCGCAGCTCTGTGAGCTGGATCTCTGGCTCTGCAGACCCCTGCAAAGATGGGCTATAGCATTAAGTTTCTGGCTGTGGTCATGTGCGTTCACACTCAAGCTCTCAGCCTCAGAAACACCTTTCATTTTTACTGCCTCGGTCCTTTTAAAGTTGCTGTCTGGTAACAGATGTTTTCTTTCCTTCTGGTATGATTTAAATATTTGCAAAGTCACTTGGAGACATACAATAGCAGTGGTTCTGTTCAGTGTTTTTCTTTATTCTGCTGTACGTGCCGGAGCCCATCACTAGTTTCTTCACCTTGAGAGCTGGAATCATTCTAGATGATTTGAAGTTCATTAATTTTATGTTTAACGAATAAGACCTCGTTTTTGCTTTGTAAAGTATCAGGAGACCCTCAAAAGCTGTTTGGCAAAGCCTTCCCTGGCTTTGAATTTGGACAAAACTGAAAAATCAGTGTGTGTTGTTCTTTGTAGCTGCCCTGATGAAGACTTGGTTCAGATCCTGCGAAGGGACCAGTCTGTAAGGAAATTCAGGGCCTGTGGCTCGTGCAGGTGCTGCGAGAACTGGGATTTCATCACCTACTCGTCACTCCTCATGTTGTACCAGGCAAAACAGAAGTAATGAGCTGCAGCATAAAATCTAAAGCAACTGTAAAATGCGTGATCTGTTTTGGCAGAAGAATTGGATAATAAGAGCAGTTAATTTGCATAATTGGATTACTACTGTTTCTCTTTATTTCCAGGGATGTGAACCAGTCACCGAGATCATCTAACCACCAGGTGAGTCAGAGCTGCTCTGCAGTCTGCCCCTAGGGCATGATGCTTCAGCTCGAGCTACTGTCTTACTGAAGACCTGAGAGAAAGTTCATCCCAGTTCCTTGAAGTACCCGAGCCCCTGCCATGCCCAGTTCGCCTGGGATGGACTTTGCTCTCTTCTCTGACTTACACAGCAGAGGAGGAGCTGCTTGGTGCTGTCTGGTCTGATGGCTCCTCCTCACCTTTGCATCTCAATGTGCATTTCAATCTTCTCACAACCCCTGTGTTGTCCAAGATGGCACTGCTCATTTCCTCTTCCCTGCTGAGATGACTCTTGTCAGCAACAGGATAAGCTGTTCCCAGTATAGTAAGGGTCACAGTGGAATTGGCCTGTTGGAGTTGCTGATCCCTGTTGATGGCACCTTTATACCTGGTAGAAAATGCTCTCAGCCAAGCTGCATGTGCTTCTAAAGCTGCCCGTGATGTGTGTGCCTCCTTTTGGTATTCAGAGCAGGTAACATGCTCTGTTAGGCGACGAACTAGAGACCTGTATGTCTCCAGTTGTTTGGTTATTTGGAAATAAGCACTTTTTCAGCTCTTTCACTTAAGAAGCCTCCTTCTTGCTCTAGTGATTGCACAGCTCTTCCCTAAGTGTTTGAGGTCATTATTTACATTTCTTAGAGTCATAGAATGGTTTGGGTTGGAAGGACCTTAAAGACCATCTCGTTCCACCCCTCCTGCTATGAGCAGGGACACCTCCCACAAGACCATGTTGCTCAAAGCACTGTCCAACCTTGTCTTGAACACTACCAGTGTTGAGTCTTCTACAACCTCCCTGGGCAACCTGTTCCCCTTGGAGGCCTAAACACTCTGGCCCAAAGTGAATTAGGATGTTTTCTTCTGTTTTGTTTTAGATGCCAAAGCTTTGAAGGGGGTCCTGAATCTAAACAGTTGATGTTCTAAGCAACCATTTATGAAGTCCCTGCAGGAATTTCATGTGCCTTGCTTTGTCAGTTTATTTCTTGGGACAAAATCTTAGAAATAGATATTAAGGTGATCCCATTTTCTGCTGTATGTGTTACACTTCAGTCCTGGGCACAATGGTTCACTTAATAGCTACCAGAAAGCTTGAGTGACCTCTGATCCTATGAGGAATGAATGCCTGTTCTCTCCCTGCATAGGTGACACCAGAGTTCCAGGATGAGCTGATGTGCATATTGAGGAGCCAACAGCGAGAGCTCTCAGAGCTGCGTCAGAACCAGATGGAACTGCTGCAGAGACTCACGGATCACCTTGATGCCATCCAGAGCTCCCTTATGGGCCACGTGGAGAGGGTGATTGACTCCCAGCAGGAGCAGGAGCGTATCCTTGTTTGCAAACATTGTGTGGCAGACTAGAGAAGTGAGGAAGGCTAAGAAGGTTCAAGGATCTTTGTAGCGTGAACTGTAGGTGTGATAAAATTACCTGGCTGCAGTAGAACCATTTCAGTTCCTATTGGTCTCTTTCTAAGGGTGAGAAACTCAGAATAGAGAAGATTTGATACTTTCTGCATACCACTAAATCTTCTAGTTACTCATTAAAACCATAAGAGCTGCAATGCTGGAGTAGCCTGGAGCTGCACCTAATACATTATCCTACCTCAGGCTGTGCAGGCAACAGGTAGTTGCACAAGAGTCATTAAGGGATGATCTTTTCCTTCCTTTTCTCTTTAAGGCAAGTTGGTATTTGCACCAGAAATAGCACTTGACTGCTGAATGTGGAATTATCTTGTCTTGACCTGGTGGTCCTCAGGCCCCTTATGCACGGTCTGAGAAGTACTTTCTTATTGGTGTTTTCAAACCTGATATTCAGTTATTTTTATTGTATGGTGAGTAGTCAGTTCCTGTATCTTTCGCTGCATGGGAGACATTGCAGCCTTTCAGGACCTCGAGAGCCCTGTCAGAAAGATGGGGACACTTTTGAGCAGAGCCTGTTGGGACAGGACAAGGGGTGATGGGTTCAAACTAACAGAGGGAGATTTAGACTGGAGAGAAGGCAGAAATGTTTTCCAGGGAGGGTGGTGAGAGCCTGGCCCAGGTTTCCCAGAGAGGTGGTTGCTGCCCCATCCCTGGCACCATTGCAGGTGAGGTTGTCTGGGGCTCTGAGCAGCCTGTTTGGCAGCTTTATCCTGTTTCATGTCTGAAACCACTCTTAACTTCTATGCTGTGACAATGATTTCTGTGTTCTCTCTTAATTAGTCTTGGATTTTCTTTTTTGACCATCAGGCTGATACTTTCACAGATGATTCAGATATCTCTCTGCTGAGGTTGGGAGTCCAGATCTATATTGTAATATTAGAGTAGTTTTCCTGTATCTACACTGAACTTTGTCAGCAGCTGAACTGTCTTTTTATTGATTGGGTTTTTTGGGTTTTTTGTTTGGTTGGTTCTGTCTCAGTGTTTGTGTGTTGCCTTCTTCAGAGACCTTGGTTGCTTCACAAGCTATGGCTGGCTAGTTTAAGCCTGGGTTTGCTCCTGTGATCTGTATCACTTAAATCCACCAGTTCCATCCAGTAGAAATGTTTTTATCCATTTCCTTTTTATGGATATTGGGCTTCTTGTCATCCTTTCAGTGGTTTGGGCTGGGCTGGAGTTAATTTACTTCATAGCAGCTCATATGGTGGTATGTTTTGGACCTGTGGCTGAAACATCATTGATAGTGTGCTGATGTTTTCACTATTTCTAAACCTTGTCAAGGCCTTCACTGCTCCACCAGCAAGCAGGCTGGGGGCGGGCAGGAAGTATGGAGGGGACACAGCTGGGACAGCTGACCCCAGCTCACCAAAGGGGTCTTCCTTGAGAGAAGAGGCCGACCCCACCTGGCTCCAACCTCCTGTCAGGGAGTTGTGGAGAAGTCTAACGATATCAGCAATGTTATTAGACACCTCTTCCACCAGAGCTGCGGATTCGCTCTCACTGAGCCTCTGGAGGTGGGGTTAGTGCCTATCTGCATGGACAGAAGAGGAAATCTGGTTTTTATGCTCCTTAACATACACTTTTATCAGAGAGAAGACTGGACCGAGCGCTGACCGAAGGCCAGCAGCGCAATGGGCAGCTCCAGGAGCATCTGTCTCAGCAGCTCTCTCAGTCCCTTTCCACTGCTGTGTGTAACCGCCTGGAGAGGACCATTCGTGAGGAGATGAAGAAGACCGTACCCCAGTGTGAGTGGTGCTGCCCAGGTTTTCAAGGTGGATCCCTGCAGTCAGCCCCACAGGGATTGAAAGCGCCTGCACGGAAGTGCGGGAACTGTATGAAGTAGGAGTGAGGCTACCTGAAGACGAGTCATTGAGCTTTGAACTGTTGTGTGCCCCACTGTGATCTGAGGAGCTGTGGTTTAACAGGAGTAGGAGGCTTCCTGAAGGATGACTTTCCAGAGTGTGGTCTGGTCTTCTGTCATCATCCATAAAGCTTCTAGAGTTTGTTCAGAGGAAGGCAAAAGAGGCTGATGAGTTTGGGACTGCTGAGACTTGACTGGACCAAAGTTAAACTTGTCTTTGCCCTTCCTTGATGCACTGGCACCATGCATGTGAGGAGGTACTCAAAGAAATGCTGGTGGGAATGCCTTCTGCAGCCATTACTGTCCCCCATTCTGCTCAAAGCAGGGCTGCCTGCTATCCTAGATGAGGTCAGCTGTAACTTCATTGGGGCAAGTCTTAAAAACCTTCAAGGCTGGAGATTTCACAGCCTCTCTGTTGCCTTCCAGAGCTCTACCACCTTCCTAGCAAAACATTTCTCCTACTGCCCAACCTTAGACAGAGCTTGTGCCTGTTGCCCCTCCCTGTGTCATGTCCAAGAAGAGCTTGACTCCCTTTTCTTTTTCTGGTTTTGAAGTGTGACACTGGGCTTGAAGCTGCAACTTTGACATGTTTGTGTTGTGTGTAGGCATTTCCAAGAGCATGGACCCTGTCGCTGCTCAGCTAAGTAACACCATTGCTGCCAAGCTCACTGCTGTGGAGGGGACGCTGAAAGAGAGCATCACTAAGCTAGTAAAATCAAAGGTAAGAAGAAGGAGACTGTGGCTTTTCCCAGGGACATTGAATTGTCACCTGCCTGGGACATTACTCCTCTTCCCCTCACCTGCATCTCCCAGTGGGTCTGAGGTCAGTTTAGTTGTTGGTTCTCAAAGCTCTTCCCTGGTCTCATCAGTTCAGCTGCTGAGGCAGAACAGGCTTTGGATGCTGGGCTGTCTTCCGCTGGTGTGGGTGTGTGGCAGGGACCTACAGTGTTTCTTCACATCTTTAGTCTGCAGCAGGTGATTGTTCATTTTCTGGAATCTTTTCTCTGTGTGCTTGCAAGAACCTTACAGATACCATTGTGAGAGCCACGGCCGACACCCTGCAGGGGCCCATCCAGTCGGCTTACAGGGAAGCGTTTCAGAGCGTTGTGCTGCCAGCCTTCGAGAAGAGCTGCCAGTCCATGTTCCAGCAAATCAATGACACCTTCAAGCAGGGCACACAGGAATGTGAGTGGGTTTTCTCCTCTTGAGTTCTCTGCACAACGTATTTCCATTAGTGGATGACAAAAAGTTAGCCTTTCCTTATGTATTTGCTTTTCAGAAGTTCACTGGTGACTGTTTAACCTCTTAACCCATCTGCGTGCTCCAATCCATGCTTGGGAGATAGGAGCAGAAGTGAGGAGGTGTTGTTGGGTGGTGCCATAAGAACGGAGATTCACCTCTTGTCTTTGTAGCCCATGCAGTGAAACACTTGTCCGCCTCCTGTCAGTCTGTGACTTCATCTATTGAGTAGAAGAGCCCAGTTGTGCAATTACGCTGTCCTGACATCAGGAGAGTGATGTCTGGAGAGTGTAGCAGCCCTACAGCTAGACCTTCATCTCGGAGGGGCAATGGAACTGGAGAAGGTTGAGAGAAGGGTATGGGGATGATCAGAAGTTAAATAGTGACTGAACAGTGTAGACAGACATGGCCAGGCTGGAAAAAAAAAGAAAACTAAAACCTTTAAGGAAAACTTTGCACTGATGGCTCTAGAGAAGATCTTTCCTCTTCTCAGGCTGGGATCCAGTTCCTTGGCCTTTTGGGAGGCCAGGCAGATATTACTCTGTAGAGCTGGTAATTCCTCTGAGGGGGGCTGAAGTTGGCCAGTGCTGGCACAGCAGCTTCTGTTGTCCGTGGACCTGCAGTGTTTCCAGCTGCTGTTGGTTTTGCACCTTTCCTTTTCTTCACAAGTCTCCCACAAGTGAGTAGAGCTTTTAGAAAGACCAGACCAGTTCATAAAATATTTTAAAATACAACTTTTTTTGATTTCTGCAGACATGATTTTTGTTTTTTTAATCAGAAATATTCCCCCTCTTTCATCATTAAACTCGACATCACTGCAGATCACAACTCCTACAGTATAGGAAATACAGTACCCTGGCTCCCACCTCAATGTTGCCCTGAACAAACAGTGCTGGTAAAGGTCTGTCGTGACAGAACTTTGTTGCTGCATCATGTAGCCCTGCACGAGGGAGAGGCTGGAAGTGGGGTTTCTAGGTTAGAGTAACACAGCCCAGAACAGGGCTTGTGTGGTCTGCCCTTTTTCCTGCGCTCGTGCACTGTCTCGGTAGCTGTTTCTGCTGGAGAATGTGCTGTAGCAGCTGGATTTCTGCCCTGACCACCTCCAGAGGTACCAATGGCACAAAAATTTTCCTCTCTGCTTGTTGCAGATATCCAGCAGCTTGAGACTCACTTGAAGAACAAGAAGGTACGAGAACAGGAGGCTCGTGACCCACTGCTGAACCAGCTTCGACAGCTCATCAGCACCTTCCAGAGCACCACCGAGCAGCTGGCGTCCACCGTCGCTGCCAGCGTCCACACAGAGGTGCAGCATCAGCTGCATATTATTGTGGGCAAGTAAGTTGGCAGCTGGGCTTGTGGCAAGAGATGTCAGCGAGAGGTGTGCGTGTGTGTAATTGAAACCCTTCCCTGGTAGTTGTGGAACAAGCCATGTGCTGTTTTAGGGCTGCTTGTTGGCTTCTGTTTGTGGGCTGGTGAAACTGTTGCCCTCTAGGGCACAAAACAAAGAGCACAGGTGGTGTCTACCAACCAACCACATCACTGCTGCATCTTGGAGCCCAGGGCCTGCTATTCAATGTCTTGTGTACATCCTGAAGGACAGAAGGACTTGCAGCAGGCCAAAAGCACACTCAATTCTGCCTGGCCTGCCTGTTCTGAAATGTCCTTCTGGTTTTTTTGAAGGATTTTCTTCTGAACTCCATGTCCTCAGGCACAGTTTCTGCAGGCTACTCTGTCCTCCCAACTGCTCTGCAGCAATTCGTGCTTGCCCCTCCTGGTTTCAGGATGGTGCCTTCAGCACATTCACACCATGAAGCTGGTGGCAGGTTGCCAGGCATTAAGACTGGCCGGTGGTCACCTGTGGGGCAGAATGCCCCTGGCTATTTTAAGCCACTAGAACATACGTCAGAGCACATTGGGGTCTTTGATGCAGACCAGGCTTGACAGGGAGGCTAACAGACTAAATTCCGGTCCTGTCACATGGGCTGTGTGTGCTCCCAGGGAAGTCCTGCTCTTCTACCTGTGGTAGAGCAGGTCTGATCCGTTGTAACCTTGGTAAGAAGGGAGGATCCAGCCCCTGGCAGGGGTGGAAAGGTCTAACAAAGAGCAGTGGAGCCAGTGGTGTGAACTGTCTTCTGTGAAGCAGTCACGGGCCCAGTGAAATGAGGCCAATTGCCGGGTCCTGCCCGAGGATTATGGCAACCCCTGGTATCAGCACAGGCTGGGGATGAAAGGATGGAGAGCAGCCCTGAGGAGAAGGATTTAGGGGTGCTGGGGGTGAGGAGCTGGAGCTGAGCCAGCACCGTGCGCTCACAGCCCAGCAGCCAATGGCACCCTGG
>JANHFX010019168.1:20796-33647 GCA_027560015.1 Chloroceryle amazona | reverse complement strand
TAGGAGCATTTCAGGCAAAATGAACATTAAGAACACATGTACTGTGAATGTGATTCCTCTGTATCAAGGTTATAAAGGCAGCTCAACCCAGAGGCTGCGAGCGGGGTGGAGGAGAGAGAGCAACAGTGTTTACTTTAATTTATTTCGGATGCCGGAACTGTGCCCGGAGTTTCTCCGGAGCTGGGTTTCCACAGTTAGCGGTGTCAATCCCTCGCAGCTGAACTCCTCTGCTCAGGGCTCCCGCAGCATCTGCCGCGGGTCCAGCCTCCTCATCCCCCGGGACCCAGCAATGTTAATGGCATTGCTGAGTGCTGTGCTTATTTTGCTTTCTCCCCGTCGGGATCTATAGCCGCGAAGATGTTCAGCGCCGGGTTCGGAAAGAGGGACCTCGGAGATACGGGGGGGAACGTGTGAACCTGGCCCTTGGGAAAGCCAAACTGCCTGCCCCAACCTCCCATCTCTACCGTGCCCTTCACGGGTGGGAATGTTCGGGAGCCCTTTTCAAAAGAGAAGGCTGTCGCCTTGTGGCATCTCCTCCGTTTGTCTCCTGCCCCCTCCGCCGTGAAGCTCGCCCGTTTCCCAAGCGGGATCCGCCGTGGCGTGGAGCACTGTGCTGTAGGTTGACGTGTCTGTCACTGTTAGCGTTGGCTTGAGGCGGCGTGCCGGATATGACAGGGCAAGACAAACGGGGCTTTGTTTTTTCTGCGCGATGGTGAAATTGCCCCCTTTTTTATGTTTGTTCATCTTTTCATTATAAGTAGCTTAGTGGTGTTTTGAAGAGGTTTTTTTTCCCCCCCTAAACGTAAGATTCGCGAGCACCCCTTGTTTAAATTGACAAGTCTTCTTTTATTATTTAAATAAACACGCATAGATTCTTAATATCACTTGGAATTTCAGCATTGTTTAGCTTATTCACTTCCCAGTCCTTTCTGGCAAGCTCTCAGGAATGGACTTTGTATTATTAATGCAGTGTTGAAGGCTGTGGAAATTCTCGGGCACTAAAGATCTCCGGAGGGGTTAATAAATGTCAGTTATTTTCACAGTGCTGATTTCTGGATGCTTTTAAATCTCAGTTTATGTAGATTGTCCGCCTGAATTTATGCGGTCGGGAAGATAAAGCGCAGCAAAGGTTGCAATAGTGTTTTTCATCATTTTGGAGCCGTTTTGAGTACAAACACGTAGGAAGCTTTTTGCTTCGTCATCCTCTTTGGGGTCATTTGCCGCGTCCCTTCGCTGACTCTGTCGTAGTGTGTTGTACTCGGGGGACTCTTCGGGGTTTCTAGTGAAAACAAATCATTAGATTTAGATAGTGGAAGCACAAGTTTGTGTAGTTTCAGGTGAAAAGGCCATCACCTACGTTCTGGAATCTGAGTCTTTATTGCTGGTTTAAAAAAGGGCATTTCAGCAATCCGCTGGTTCGGGGAGGCGGCCGAGGCAGTGCTGTCGGGGGTGAGTATCCCGCCTGCTGCCTCAGAAGTGACCACCACCATCAGAGGCCAGCTGCGGTTTGAACAGGGCTGATGCTTTGGTCCTTCCTGCTGTTCCTGCCTCAATTTTTTAAGCTGTCTTCTGTCCCATGTGTAGGAGTGAGAACAAATAAACATTCGATACCTGAAGACTTGCGTGCTCGCCTGCAGCTCAGGCTTTCTCAGCGATGACAAAGGCTTTTTCTTTCCTCCCTTCTTGACAGCTCAGATTCCCTTTGCTTGATGACCGTGGCACTTGCATTGACCTTGGGTCTGTCTTCCTTGGAGAGAGTCTTTTAAGTTCAGTGTCTGTGACAAAGTACCGCTGAAAACAACTGATTTTTCAGTCACTTGCTACCTTGCTTTAGACGTCAGAAACTCCTTTTTAAAACATTTCAACCACTGGTTTTTTCCACTGCTGAAATTTGTGAGGTGGCACCTGATTGCTCCTCACCTTCCAGAATTCTCTGCCTTCATCATGTTGGTAGTTTTCCTTTGGGAGTTGGACTTACCAGCCAATTTTAGATCTTTAAACCCTGAACTTCTGTAGTTAAGCTGTTCCTTATGGACAGCAGAGCTCAGCTCTACCGACCAGACCTGGTACCTATTGGCCTTTTGCTTTGTGTTTCTTTGCTTGCCATTGGAAGTCGAATGGGGAAAACCTATTGAAGAATTCCCGTTTTAAACCAGCTGAAGGTTTGCAAAAGTCAAAGGAGCAGCTGGACTTGTATTTTCCCTTTTGTTGGGCTATGTTTTGTTTCTTCAGTAATTGTTTTTAAAGTGGCTTTTCTTAGTTTAGAGAGCAAAGGTGTCCCTCCCCTCTTCAGCGAGCTTGCCATGCTCTGAATTGCCTGGACTCTCATTTTTTTTTTTAACCAAACCTTTGCAAGAGGCCGGTTTATTTGAGAAGCTCATGTAAAGACAGAGATGATGTTTATGAAAGGCATTTTTCATGATGGCTTTGTAGTAGGTGGTCTTTGCAGAGGCTTTTTAACTCCTTGCACTTTCATAACAAGAATTATGACAGAATAATAGAATAATATGGGCGAGATCACGGGAGCAGTCAAACAGATGTCACCCCTGCGAAACTGTTGGGGAGATACTGGGAGGAAATGAAGTTTAAAAAAAAAAAAGGCGGGGAAAGAGACCTCTGTTAGGGGGGAAAGGGAGCATCCATTTCCAAAAAATAGTCTTGTTAACACTTCAGCGAGCCTGGGTCCTCCGAGGAAATGGGCTGAGTGGGAAACGGAGTCTGTATAGCAGCAGCCTTTCAGTAAGAGGGCTGCTTTAAAAATGCTGTGATTATTCATCTGTGTGCCACACACGTGTAAATAATAGGATTTCTCTTTAGGGCAATGTACAGAATTACGATGGAAGCTTTTAATTAGCTCATTGTATCTTTTCATTAATTGAAAAAGTAGGTTTTTTTAGCTTAGCCTTAAATATTATTTTTTAAAAACCTACAAATTTCCTTTTATCCCACAGTAGCCTCCTGGCTGGGCTTCCCAGTAAGCACTTCAGTCATTCTGTCCAAAGAGGAGAGGAAATGCTGTACGTGAATCGAAGGCTCCCAAGTGGAATATCTGTATTTTATATTTGTCGTAAGGACAGTTCCCACAGAGCTCCTTCACTTACGCGCTGGGGTAAATGAAACCAATTGCTGTTTAAAAATAATGGGGATGCTGCAGCGTCTGAGTGCTGGGGTGCTTTGTAATGTGTTGAGATTTACTGTGGTATTCTCATCCCAGGGAGGTATTTTAAAGCAATTCTGCAGTAAGTATGGAAATACTTTAGAAGAAATAGTAGACCTCGGGAGGCTCAGCGTTTTTATTACATTTATTTAGCTCATCATGAAGGGGGATCTAGTGCCAATTTCTGAAATCCAGAAAAATACGTTGTAATATTGCTTTTGAGTTTTGCTATTGATTCAGCCAATGACCTGCGTGCCTGGGTAGTTTGAAAGGAACAACGGCTGCCGTGCAAGGGAACCGTAACATTTTTATGGGGAGGAGAAAATCAACCAATTAATACCAAAGTAGCTTCTCTTTGACTTGTTTTCCTCAAGATTCCTTCCTTTCCATTTACCGCTGAATTTCTGAAGATGGCCTTTATTTTACATCTGTGTAACATGGTCTGTAAAGCCTTAAATGTAGAGACATGGTTTATGTTGCCTTCACGGTCTCTAGACACGTGCCGCTTCCCACTGAAGGTGGCCGTGTGTGGAGATGTGACTGCTTTCTGGTTCTTTACAGCTGCTGTGGGTCTTTGCGGGCTGCTGAGGATCTGCTAGAAAAGCCCCAAGGACTCCAGAGATAAGATGAGCCTTGAAAAACACGGTTCCTACATCAGCACGCTGCTCGGAACCAAGGCTGTAGCTGCAAAGATGAGACTTCTTTGTCACGAGGAGTCCTGTGGACTAGATGAAGGGTGGTGGGTGTGAGTCACTCCTGGGGAGATGCTGATTAGGCACGAGGAAAGCTTTTCACCATGACAACAATCAGCCGTGGGAATAATCTCCCCAGGGAAGTGCTGGGGTCCCCAGGGTGGGACATTTTGAAGACTGAGCTGGACAGGGTCCTGGTCCAGCTTGTCTAGGCTGGGCTTTTGTCAAGAAAGGTTGGACCAGATGATCCTCGAGGTCCCCTCCAGCCTGGGATTCTGTGATTCTATGTAGATTCTATGTAGATTCTATGAGTAGATGCAGTTTGTCCCCTTTGCTTTAGGTAAACAGAGGCACCTGATTATTCTCCAACATCCTCTTTGCACAGGACTCCAGAGGGAACTTTGGGTTCTGAAAGTGGTGTACCATATTTACACATTTCTCTGCAGCTGTAGAACAGCTTAAAAGGCTTTTAATAATTGTTGCAGTATGTAATTATTTTTTTTTTAATTATTTCTTTCTTGCAGAACAAAGTGACTCAGCTCTCAGTAACTAAACAGGCATCATGTCTCGAGCACGGCAGCCCCCGCTGGTCACGGGCATCTCTCCCAACGAAGGCATCTCATGGACAAAAGTGACAATTAGAGGAGAAAATCTGGGGACTGGCCCTACAGACCTCATAGGTAAGCTGGGGAAAACCCTTCTTTTGAAGCTGTAGAATGTCACATCTAGGATACTATCAGAGAGTTGGTTTGCATGCTGAGCTGTAGATTGCACTGGCTGAGGGCTGCTGCCCGCTCTGTGACCGTTCTCTGCTGGACGAGCCCGTCCTTGCCCTGACGCCACTTCCTCTGCGGAATGCTAGGAATGAAAGGCTGAAAAGTCCCCAGTGTATTCAAGTTTTCTTCATCTGTCTTTGACCCTTCGTGTTGCTCTTCCGTGGATCTCCTGGTTTCGCTGCGGGCGGTGGGTAACAGTGTGGTGCTGAGGGTGTGAGGGCACTGTGGCGTGACACCGTACTCTCACTTTTGGGTTGGGTTTCTTCCTAGGATTCTGATTTCCATGTAAGGCCTACAAAGCATGGAGCTAGTGCTGCTTGTTCTGCCCTGGTTTAATGCTTGAGAGTTGGTCGGCCTGAGCCTGCCATCTGTGAATTTCAGGTCTTGTCTTTGTTGGGTGAATTTCAGCCGCTGTTTGACAGCACCTACGTTATAACCACCCCCTCGCTCTCATCAGAACTGTTCTACATTTTTTCTAGATTTTATTGTCTTTCCAGCCTGAGCAAATTAATATAATCAGCTAACTTTGTAACCTCTTTATCTTGTCATTTGTGAATATACGGAACATAAGCGATCGCAGCACATACCCCGTGGAGACTCCATGGTGGAACACACCATTTACTGTAACCTTCTTTCTGCCTTAGCAAGCTCTCTAGCTGTTTGAGGATCCTATCCCACAGCTGCTTAATTTTCTTAAGCCTTTCAAGGAGAACTTTGTAAAGTCTTCTGGAAATCCCAGTGAACTGTAACTACTGGAATTTCCCTTACTTCTTTTGTAAGTGAAGCATATGTGTACGTCAGTACTCATGGTAGAGACAATTTATCTCATTTGTTGTGGAATCGTGACTCCTCTGAAGTCCATTGGAATTTTGTTTGGCTTTGCTAGAAACAATTTTTCACTTTGTGGCTGTAAACCAAGATTCCCGAATTCCATCCTTGGCCCCTTGGCCACCACCATGAACTTTATGGCCAAGCATAAACTACTACAGCTTTCCCCTTCGCTTCAGTTTGCTGTCGCAAAAGGAGTGCCGGGGTTTGCGCGCCGCTAGAGAAGGTTGTGGTGTGCTAAAGGGACGTGATCAAATAACTGATGGTGTTGGAGGTGAGTGTGCTTCTGCGTAGCTGGGGGGTTGCTGTGCTTCCATAGCCTCGTAGTTCGTTGGTGTGATGCCCTTTGGAGGGATCAGTGCTGGGTCCTTGGAAGGAGGACGTCTCCTGGGCTGTGCTGACTAGCTGCTAAGATTTTTGTTTTTCTCCTATTTTTTCCTGGAGTTGCTCTTGTACATTGCTGCTAATAACCTCATCCTTGCAGGTAAAAATAAAAAATGGATTGCCTTATTTTTCACCTTAGCCCAGTTCTCAGCTTTCTCCAGTCAGTGACTAAGGCCCTGGACATGTAAAGGTTTCTTTTCCTGGTTAAATTAAGCATGTAAATATTCCCTGTGGCTTGAATGGAAAGACTTGCTTTGTAGGCATGAGATTTAAGCCAGTCTGAGTGAGGGTTTTTACAAAGTTTATCATCTGCTATTTGAGATGCGTTAGAATAAAATGAAAAGCAAGAAACTTTTTGTGTGTGTGTATATAACTAGAATATCACATAATAGAAGAACACGCTTTTTGTTTCAGAAGAGAGCCCTTAGTAATAATCTCTCTGTATCTTTGAAGCCAAATCAGCTTTTTATTTGTAACTCAATAGCTCATGGTACAAAAAGTCAAACCCAGGAGATACCTTTCACGTTTATGCTCTCAGGGTTTAGACATCTAAGACATTTGCAGCTGTATTTTATAGGCATTGTAAAATTGTCAACTCAGAAGCTTAACCAAAATTGGAAAGTCTGAATAAGAGAATTACTTGTGCCTGTTTACTGAAAGGCACATAAAAGCTAGAACCTGAGTGGACGTTCTCAAAGATCTGTGCGCCGTGCTACGGATTAAAATGAAATTTTACTTAAAGGGAAGTTTTCCCCTTTTTAGAGGGAAAAAAAAAATCTTTGCTAGCATGCCTTTATTTGTTTTAGAAGTTCTCAATCTTCTCAACCTCTTGTTCTCTTGAGAACTTTAGGAAACTCTGGGTTAATTGATATTAATATAACTGATATGAGGATCTTTACCCTACTAAATTGCTGTATTTCAGATCTTGCTTTTCAAGTGTTACTATTTTAAGCACGAATTCAGACCCTTGAAATTCTAGGGTCCAAACCAATTTATGAGTGGTTCAGACAGATTCTTGCAGTGAGTCTTAGTTCCTGCCACAATCCTCCTCCTTTCAGAGAAGCTGCTGTACAGAAGAGCTGTGACAGTAGAACCTCAGGTTCAACCCCACCTGTCATAAATGTCTGGGTTGTTTTCTTCCCCTCTGAAGAATACAAACTGGCCTGGTTACAACAGTGCGAGGAAATCACGCCGGAATATTTTTATATTTGTAAGGCTCTTTTTGCCTGTGTTTATCCTGTTTCACCTGTCCTTCCACCCCTTCTTCGGGCATCTTCTAAGAAACAAAGCTACCATCCTTGCTTGAGTAAAATGAGTCTCCTTTGTAGTAAGATTCAGTGCCTTTCTGGTTTTTAGTTTTTGGTTGTTCTCATTTTCAAAATAGTTTTTTGGCAGGGAGCGAGGCATTTTTACATCTGACAGCCACAAAAACTGCCAGATTTGTCTGCTGCGTAATGTCAGAAACTTACACTGTGAGAAAAAGTAAATGTGAAGCTTTGGTACCGAGCCACACATGCTGACCCTTTTCTGTCTGTAAGTATTTTTCAAATTGGTCGGAGCTTTCTAGAAATTAAACCCAAAAGCCAAGCCCACAGGGGAGGAACGGCTGTGCCTGAGTAGTTCACAGCAGCTGCGGGGCAGCCAGCTCTAGTGTGCCCGTGGCCCTCTGCATGTATGGAAAAATGTTTCTAGGTAAGGGAGAACTTAACGTTGTTGTTCTCCAAAACAGCCCTTTAGAAATTGGGGTCTTGCCAATTCTCCAGCATAACAAAACTCCAGTTAGGAACATGGGAATTGTTCTAGATCTGAGAAAACAATCCATCCATTCCAGCATCCAGAGCCCCGATCTCCCCAGAATCGATCAGATTGATCAACTGCTCAGGCTCGTTGGGCTCTGAAGCCCCAGGAAGCCCTGGACCTCTCATTAAGGTTTACCTTGCCTCATACGTGGTGTCCTTAAACACTGAAGCTTGACATACTTTAATAGGCCACTGTCTTTTTCCTGTGAGAGAACTTCATGGCTAAAATACATGTTGTATTTTTATTTCATAGTTTGTACTTCGCTGGGAGGAAGTTTAGAGGAGGTAATAGATGAACCTCACGTGTCTGTTCGTTCTTACAAGGGCAGCTTATCCAGCAGAATCGCTCTTGCATCGGGGGTTTTGTACAGAAGAAATTGGAACAGAATATTTGTAAATACTTTTTTTTTTTCCACCAAAACCCTTTTCTGTGTCAGCAGAAGTACTGCTGAACAAATAAGGCTGAAGAAATATTGTTCATTGTGAATATTTGGCAGCGTTTCATTTCTTTTTTTGCTGTGCAAAGCCCTACAGGTTGGCTGTAAGGGAGTGGATATGGGTCATGCATGTATGTGAAATATATGAAGCATCATAAATGTTTTTGCATTACAGGATTTCAAAAGCTACTTCTGCTCACAGCAGGGTATTTCTGTTTTGCTTTTTCCCAGGTTTAACAATCTGTGGGCACAACTGTCTGCTGACTGCAGAGTGGATGTCTGCCAGTAAAATCGTGTGTCGGGTTGGGCAGGCGAAAAATGACAAGGGAGACATTATTGTTACTACAAAGTCTGGTGGCAAAGGAACTTCAACGGTTTCCTTCAAACTGCTTAAACCTGAAAAAATAGGTATTTTCTTGTTCAAATTCATACCCGTTTTCTTTGCTAGACAAGTACATGACCGAGTGCCTCTTTCAGTACAATGCGTGTTTAAAATGGATCCACCTCGGGACAATCTGCAGTTGTCTGGAAGAAGCAGAGTGTATCAATACAGTGTACAAATACAATTAGATAAACTCATGGTATATGTGAAATTAATCCTCCCATCTCAGTAGCCTGACGAAACCCTCAGTGACTAATGAAAAGTAGCCTGTTGGTGCTAATACAGAAAAAGAAATCTACAAAAAATTAATAAAAGGTCCAGTAATTACTCTTAAGTGTGCCCAGTAAATACAAAATATAAATGAGCACATGAGCTTTACACCTAAATCCTGAGCTGACAGTTAATCCTTGAAAGAAAGTTGAGTCCTCAGCCCCATTCTTTATTTGTAATTCAAACCATCCTGCAAGATGGGAAGTCTTAAGTATTTCGCATGAGATGCTTAACCACTGAAATGATGTTGCCAAGCAGTCTGGGACCTCTGCTTCACCTAGAATCCAGTCTAAATACCCTCTGGATTGGAAATGTTTTCTCAGAACACCTCGGGGCTGAAGTTGGGTAGTTACCTTTTCCAGCACAGGGCTTCTCACAAGAGCTGTTTGAGGCTTTTGTTCCCTGTGGTTCGGGGACAGTGAACAGATAATTTCTCCTGAGCTGTTAATTACAGGCAGGTGAATCAGTGAAGCTGTTGGTGAAGGGAGAGGGGAGTCAGTATTTTGAAAGATGGGTAGGAGTGGGGAAGGGGTGATGCCTGGAGTTGAGTCTCTGGTGGGTGTGTTGAAGAAGGGCATGGCCAGGAGTACGTCTGGCTGCATTTTTGGGTGAGGACCAAGACCTCCTGTGCCTCAGCTTTATGCATTGTCCATGCTCAGGCTTCAGAAGCGAAGTCAGTCCCGTGTCCTTTGACTCCTCCATCGTGGCACGTGGCCCGACTTCACTTGCTGTTAGGTTAGAGGGTGGCACAGAAGAGGGACCTTCCCTAAAATGAGGCAGATAAGACCACCTCCCAGTAATGGCTCATTCTGAAAGTAGCAGATGACAAGATTTGGGCAGGCACCAAAATACCTGTGGGAATGAGAAATACCAATACTCTGCGATCAGGAAAATGCTTCTAGTGCAGCTGAAGCCGTGCCCTCCGCCAGAGGCTGGTGTTTGATGCCCAGCCACGAATACCTCTTTAGCATAATTGCATCCAGGCTGTTTTGCAGGGTATCCTCCAGTTCTTACCTAGCCATGCATTTTACATTCATCGGGATTTTTCAAATGAATTCAGTATGTTAGAAGCTGATGGTGCTGGACCGCCCTTGTTGTTTTAAGGATCTGCACTGTGTTTTCTCTAGGTATCTTGGATCAGTCTGCTGTCTGGGTGGATGAAATGAACTATTATGACATGCGCACTGACAGGAACAAAGGGATTCCCCCCTTGTCCCTACGTCCAGCTAATCCGCTTGGTATTGAGATAGACAAGTGAGTACCCAATGCCTTTAATCCACTTTTTTAGTGATTTTCTCTAGATGTGCCTTTGTGAATTCCAGAAAAGTTTAATGGTTTACAGGGGAGGGGGGGATTTAAAAATACCTATGTCTATTAGCTCTTGGTACTCAAGAGCTGTTGGAGGGCTCCAAGTTCCATCCTGCTTCCTAATCCTCGTTTTTGGATCATCGATTAGGACAGTAGATAATCTAAAAGCATGATATACCAAACCCCAGTGATGTTTAGATCTTGAGGATTGGTAAATAACCTAGGGCTTTGGATTTATACATTGTACTTCTGGAATACGTCCTGTTACATTTGAGTTTCATGGGGCTTTTCAGGATCTTTAGATTACTATCTGTTGCTAAAATTGCACTGCAAAATGTGATTTATTGCACCCATCATCTAGTCTGCTACTGAAATACTAATACTGTTTTCCAACCCACAGACTTTACTTTTGTTCCTAAGAATAGTGGAATGTATTGTTATTTTTTTTAAACAGAATATGAGTGATAAAAGGAATTAGAGGGCTTTAAATGGGACATTCTTAGGGCTCCAAACCCACCCAACTCCTAGAATTAGCTGCAGGAATAGTGCTTCTTTTGATCAAGAACTAGCTCTACCAAAACCAAAGGCTATTTAAATTTACACTGTTCCTAGGGGTCCTCGTCTGCTGAGCACCCCTGTTTGTGAGGGGAAGTGCGTTGGAGGAACTCAGCAGTGCCCAATGTTGCCCTGTGATGGGGAAACTGCACGTTCCCAAAACTCGTGTGGGGTTTCTAGTAGATCCAGCATCACCTTCCAGGCTCTCTGTGCATTTTTTTTTCCTATCTTGAATATGTATTTTTCATTATTTTTGAAGCACTAACCCAATTTTTTGTAATAAGATGAGATTTTGTCAGTGTTGCTCTCCAGCCTGTGATGTAACTGCTGACAGGTCCTTCCTTCATGGACTCCAGGGCTGTGTATTCCAGTGACTTACTAGGAGACTTCTTAATGTAAAGTTAGATCACCTCTCCGATGTGATTTTATTATTCCCTTTGATCTAGGTTATGCTTAGCTCTAAAAGATCCTTTTGTGGCTTTTTCAAACACTGTCTATGGCACTTTGCCCAATTAAAATGTGTTCAAAAATTAAGCTTTTGAATCATTCAGGTGGGTACGGTCAAGGTGTTGCAAATGGGGCATTGAAAAACTAGAGAAAAGATCCTGGAAGTAATGAACAGAAGTGCTTTAGAGCAGTGTTTCGTTAACTATTAGATGAGCACAGGGACAAAAAAATGATTTATTCTGGCTTGCTAGACTTAAGACTGGAGTTAAACTGGGAGCGATTGGGATTTAAGTGGACAAAAGGCTTGAACTATGAAATGTTCATAACTACTGCTTGAAATCTCTTGATGGAGAATTCAGATCTACATAACGTCTGTGAATGAATTGCTTGTTCAGATGTACCCCGAAGCTTTATCCTCCTGCACGGCAAGTCAGGACCTTTAATCGAAGGTTCCTCTCCTGCTCTGAGCACGAGAACCTCTTCTCTGCAAGGCAGGGGCAGCGCTCGGAGAACTTTTGAGCAGAGTTTGTTGTTTTGCATGCAGCAGAGGTCACGGTGGTGGATCCATCTCGTACATGAAAGCAAATGCTGACATGTTAAGTACATTCCAGATACTTCTGCGTCCACCCACTGAACACAGATGCTTCCCCCTTCCCACGCCAGCTGCTCCTCTGGGAGGAGGGGAGAGCTGAGCTTACGCTGCCACCTCATGGCAGCCGGCAGCTGCTGCTGCCGGGAGGTGGGAAGAGGCTTTCGGGAGGCTTGGGTGTTTATGGATGTTGAAGTGGCTTGTATGGAGATGCAGTCAGCTTCCTCCTGGACTGGGCAGGGCTGGTGGAGATGTTTCACACACGCGCCTGTGGGAAAGCTGTGAAACCCGCGGGAGACAGATGCAGCAGTCTGCTGGTTGATGACCTTAAAGAATAAAGTAACACAGCTTGTGAGGCTGATGCATCAGTTGGAGCTACCAGCCCCTATTGTCTTGGCAGATTTCTCTTGCCACGTTCTGCTGTCTCTCCTAGGGAGCAGTTGCCAGTGTGCATCCTTGGCTTCTTGCTGTTGGTGAGACCTCTGGTAACACCTCCTGCTTTGTCGTGCTTAGGCTACTCCGGTGTCCCTTGTGCTGGTCTTTGCCACTGTTACTCGTGCCACACAAGCCCTCTCCTGGGAGAGCAGGGAGCAGGCAGCAGCTCTGGCTGGAGCTGGTCTATGCTGGTTGCTATTCGGAATTTGTGTTTATTTCAAGTGGCTCCTTTTGACCTATAACCTCCTGTGGAACTGAGGTTCAAGTTACCTTTTGGTGGCTGCGTCCTTTTCTGGGACCTGCCTATAACCTGCAAGTGCCATCACGTGTGCTGCCAAGCGTGTGGTGAGATTACAAACCCTGGGAGCAAAATAATCTGTGCTGCACGATTCATCTCGCTAAGCTGCATCCCTCGTCAGGCACTCGCTTCATGAGCATCCCTAATGTTCCTCTGCTCTTACTCTGTTGGGAGTGCTTGGAGGCTGTGATTTACCTGTGGAGGGGGCAACCTCAAACCTCTGGAGAATAGAAGCACTTGGCATATGTGCAGGTTCTGTAGCAGAATTTGTACAAGCTGCTATGAACTGTGGCATTAAGTTAGGTTTGAGTATCGGGCTATAGAGAACCCAAAGCTTGGGGTGGTGAAGGAAGGAACTGGTACTGATGGGCACATGTGAGGGTAGATTCAGACTGGAGAGAGGGAAGGGTTTTTTGCTGCTGAGGGTGGTGAGAGCCTGTCCCAGGCTGCCCCGAGAGGTGGTGGCTGCCCCATCCCTGTCCCCATTGCAGGGG
>JANHFX010019168.1:0-20696 GCA_027560015.1 Chloroceryle amazona | reverse complement strand
CCATTGCAGGGGAGGTGGCCGGGGCTCTGAGCACCCTGCTCTGGGTGCAGATGGCCCTGCTCCCTGCAGGGGGTTGGGTGAGGTGACCTTGGAAGGTCCCTCCAACCCAAACCAGTCTGTGATTCAATGTGGCCCAAGTGAATTAGTTGCACCCTCTGTGTTTGGAGTCCAAAGTTGATGTGCACGCCCTGTACATGGGAGCAAGGACCCCTACCTCTAGTAGTGCCTCAGCGTGTTGGACAGACCCGAATATCTTCGAAGGAGGTCTGCAGCAGCTTGAAATGGAATTTATTTTGATTATAATTCTCATTAATGTAAGCAATATTTGAAATCTTTATTACTTTATACTTAAAAAGTGATGCTGAGGGACGAGTAAGTCTACTTCAGAATGTTAACTACAGGTCTAGTACCTGATCTGATCTGTTTTAAAAGAGTCTGCCGAGCAGAACACCTGACCGCGTGAATCCAGCGCCTGAACCCTTGCTGAAATGGTAAGGGTAGCACAGCTCGTGGAGCTGTCAGGGACAGTAAACCTCTCGCCCTTTCCTGAGGTTTTCTGGATTCAGTCTGTGGTTCCCAGTGTCTTTTGCAGCGATTGCTTTTTGCTCCCTGGTCGAGTATTCAGAGTCGCTCCCTGATGTGATTCCCGTATGGCGAGCGAATCAGCAGAACCACGATCAAACTTCCCCTGCATTCCTCAGCTTTTGCTGCTCCTTCATATCCACCCCACAGTGGTGAAAGGAGTAAAGCAGAAAGACGTTCTCCAGTCACATATGTACTTACTTATAAGTAAACAGTAAGGAAGTTTTCATGAGAACAACTTCCAAGGACTGACTTATTTAATTTACTAATGGAAGTTAATGAAACAAACTCATGTGTATGTGGAGTCAGGCTCCTTTTGGATGCATCTGGCCAGACGTTTTGGAAATACAATTGCTTTCAGTTTGAGCTTCTTGGTGAGCAGCTTGTTGCGGAGACAGCTGCTGCAAGTCATTCCAAGCTCCCCGTATCTGTTAGTGGAAAAACTACTGGTAAAATTTATGATAAAAATAAGGATACTACACCACAGAGTGTAACATATTGTTAACATACCGCACACGCTCACATCGTGTTTCTGTTCTGTTGTGACTACGGCTAAAATAGGTCCACCCAGACAAAAGCTCCCAGAAGTGCATTGCTAATGGATGGTTCTGCACGAATACATCTGCTGGAGACAAGCTCCGAAGAACTTTTCAATGCTGTCAAACATCAAACTGAAAGAAAAACAAACAAACAAACAAAACACAAACTTTTAATTTCTGTCCCACAGTCTGCGGGCAGAACTCGTTTGCAGGAGTTTATTACATTCCTGATGAATGATTGGTCTTTCTATATGCTTTCATATATATGCAACAGGGTTGCCCCCCTCCCAGTTTGCATAGCTCATGGGTCTGCTGGAGCTGTCAAGCACATGCCTTGCAGCCTTGCAATGCCAAGTGGCATTTGATATGGTGGGTTGGAGCGTGTGGGATCTCCCAGCGGAAAAGGACCTGGGGGGTTGCTCGATAGGTGGCTGAAGATGAGCCAGCGTGTGCCCAGGAAGGGCACCAGCACCCTGGCTGTGTCAGCACTGGTCTGCTTACTCGGCCTGGTGCGCTGATTCTCGTGTTTAAAAGGTGGAGCTGACTTGGAGCACATCCAGCGCTAGTGGTCCCGCGTTCGAGTCTCGGGAGTATCGTGGCACGCCTGCCTAGTCCCATCTTCCGAAGGCAGCAGTTCTCTGTTCTTTCGAAGCATTGTGTGCAGGCAGCACCACTGTCCTCTGTGTAATGGTGGAACCAAAAGGGTAAAATTAGTCTGACTTAGATTAGATTTCAATCTTTTATTTCCCAGTCATGCTACATCTTGTTGGAAGATGATTTGGGTTGGGGTTGGGGTTTTTTTTGTTGTTTTACCTGACACTTTTAATTGTATGCTGTTTGCAAGAATATGTGTCACTGAAGAAATGAATATTCATTTTTCAGAGGCAGATTTCCTCAGAAAGATTTAGAGGCGTTGTTTCCTGGGATGAGTGCTGATTTCACTAGTGAAAACTTCTCTGCTGCCTGGTACCTGATTGAGAATCATTCCACCACAAGGTTTGTTGCTATCGGAAATAATTGTTTTAAATGCAAGTCACTTGATGTTACTTCATTCCACAAGAGATGTGCCACTGGTGGTTGACGTGTGCAGTAACTGACCCGTAGTCTCTGCTGCCTGAGGTGTGTCTGCTTGGCAAGGAGCTTAAATCAATCGCTTTGCTCCCTGGTTACGAGGAAGGAGAACTGCATTTTTAACCAGACCTGTTTCATAGCCCCTCTGTTGGTTCAGAAAATCTCAGTCTTGGTGCTGAAGGTGCCAAATCCGTGTAAAACCCAGCAGGAGGAGTGGCTCCGAGGGCAGGGTGATTCCAGTTGTGTTTTGAAGCTAATTATAAATAGCTTTTTAAATAAAGAACTAAAACTATTTTTGTTTTTTTTTCTTTCCCACTTCCAAGTGTGTAGTTTTGGGAATATTCTGGAAGTGTGTAATTATCTGCCCCGTATCACTTGTGCTGTTTTTCTGGAAACACAAAGCAATGATTTAGCTCTTGTCCTCCACATAACCTCAGGTATTGGGAGTGCTAAATGCGTGGTGCACTGATGTTTTGCTTAGCTTATAGCTATTTTTTTCTTGAAGGAAATACTTTTTAAGCAATCCACATCTCTTTTTTAATGCTGGCAATATCCTGACAATTATAAACAAACTATTTAGACATGCTATTAGATCATCAGATAACATGAAACAGTGCCTAAAAAGAGAGCTGGACAGATTTTTGTTACTTTGAAAATGCTGCTGGTAATTGCTGCTTGTATGCCCAAGTAGAGCAGTCCAGCTATTGAGTAATGTGATTTCTGTCCAGCAGATGGAAGTGGGAAATAAAGCAAAGTCTTGTGACATCATCGGTATAAAAAGGCCAATGTCCAAGTGCAGCAGTGTGTTTCTGTCTCTCAGCTGCAGCTTGGGTTGCGCTCTCTATGTCTTTTCCTACCCCAGTTTTAAAACGAGCAGAGAGTATTAGAGGCATTGCCTTAGGTCTTAATTTCCTTACTTCATCGTTTCCCTCTCCTCGCCGAGGTACGGGGCAGGTTTTTGTTTGGGGTTTGGCCTGCACGTAGGAGGAAAGACTGTAAGGATGAAAATCATCTCTTGCATTTGTATTTCTGAGCTTCTTCACGATAGCGCTTTCGTAAAGAATCCGGTAGCGTGACTACGGAGGTCACACTCATCCTCAGCACACAAACAAGGCAAGTATTGAAGGATTAGTCACGACGTGAGACTTTGGTAATAATTGCAGCTGCTTGCAAAAAATATAAAATTGAAATCAAATGCAAACTGGCAATCATCCAGAAATATAAGGAAACTAAGCCAGAAAGAACCCCACCGTACTAACGGGAACGATGAGTCGTGATTAATATTCCCTAGGACGTGTCTTTCAAAAACAATTCCGTAGACCCCGTGTGAAATATAGACTGTCACGAAGCAGGAACCTGCTTGGCTCTTTTATTTTTCATCAATCCTGTGTTGAGTTCTGAACTGCATCTCCACACCAGCATAAAAACACTGAAGAGTCCAGAAGCGGGGTTGTGAACTAAGCTGCAGAGTTAAACCGATGTCACTATTAGAGAGTTTTAACATCCCAGTACCTAATGTGGGGTGCTAAGTGTAGTGAATCCTCCTGACCCTGTGTGACGTAGAGCTGAGAGCTGACTGAGAGCAGTATTGCCTCTTCCAAAGGAATTTCCCCACTAATTGGTATTCCAGAGAAGCCTGACCCATCACAAGTGGTAGGAGCCCTCCATTTAGGATTAAAACTAACAACCAAAAGCTCTTAGGACTAAGAGCAAATTGTCATTATTGAGAAGCACGCTCGTTAGCACTCAGTCCTTCGTCGTCCTTGCAGAAGTAGCTGGCTTTATTTTCCAAGTAGCTGGTGCTGTTTGTTCAGTGGCTGACCTTATTCATTGTTTGAAAGTCGTGGGGGTTTCCTTGTTTGTTTTCAGTTTTGATCAGCTCAAAACGGCTGTTGTGAATTTGAAGAAACAAGCCAATAAGAAAAACGAGGGGAGCCTGGCTTATGTCAAAGGAGGTCTCAGCACGTTTTTTGAAGCGCAAGATGCTCTGTCAGGTAAAGGTGCCTCGTGCTTACGAAATACACTACAAAAGAAAAGACAACAGCTGTAGGTATGGTTGAATTTAAGATTAAAAACAGTGATTTTCTTCACAGTCTCTTCTGAAAGTGTATAATGAGCCTCAAATCTGTCGTGTGTTGGTCACGAGGTGGACGGGCTGATTGTTGTGTATTTCCAGAAGAGGAAACCAAAGAAATCTTACAGGAATTGGAGGCGTTTGATGAAACCGCTTAGACCACAAATACAGACGAGAAATATTGAACTGGAGATCGTTCTAAGATAACCTACAAACTGTAGCGACACAAAAGCTTGGTTTTTATGATGCCCTATCCCATAATCAGACTGTAATATTTACATGAATTACCTTTTAAAGGAAAACTCTTTCCACAAGTGTGAACGTATGTGCTTTGGGAGCCTCTTCTTGAGACATCTGAAAGTTCTTCCCTGTGGAGAATCTTAACTCCTAAATATCTTTGTTACCCCACCCAGAACTGACCTATTAATGATCTGGCTTTGAAAACCTTGTCCTAACTCAGTAACAGAAGAGAAATAGTAAAGGATTTAGCAGAGATACTGCAGCCAGCGGTGGCAGTCATAGGAAAAGACGCTCTCAAGGATCAGTATATGGCGTTCTCTAACTTTTTTAAGCAGAGTTTTTATTAAATGCTAGGAAAAAATGTAACGGGCTGCTTCTTTCTAAGGCTTAAATATCTTGAAAGTGTTGAAATTCCACTTTTAAATAGTTCAAAATCCTAAACAATCCTGAACAAATGACAAAATGTGACTTGTTTTTCACAACCGAATCCGCTTGTCACTTGTCAGCAACAGAGAGTTCAGCTGATTTATTTCCCATCATTCTGACTGCAGCCTTGAAAGTATCATTCCAAAAGGGCTGCCCTTCATGTGCTGGTAGGCAACCCGTGCTTTATTGTGGTGGGCAAGTCATGTCCCACACGGAAGTCTTTGCAAAGTTATCAGGTGTAATAACTCACCGTGACTGTGCTTCTTCAGAAGTGCTCTTTGCAAAGAGCCTTAAGCTGCAGAGTTTCTTTAAGTGAAAGGAAAAAAAAAATAGGGAAATAGCCACTTCAGGCACTCAACGATGCAAAAACAAGCATGACATCTCTGCTGGTGAGTAAAGAAGATGCTGCGTTGTCTTTGAAACACGACGAACTAGGTTTTACACATGTTAGCTGAGTAAAAATTTGAAAGAAAAATCAAATTTTTTAAAGAATTGTTTTATATATGCTGTATGTGCATTTAGGAATACTACCTTAAAAATATATGTATAAAGGGGAAAGAAACCTTGATCTATGCCAGCGGTACTGCATGGGGAAGAGGAGGGAAGGAAGGCTGGGGCAGAGAGGGCGAGGAGAAGACAGGAGTGTCCACACTGGTGCTCTGCTCGTCGTGCCACAGCAGTGTAGGGTCGGCAGGCTGTGCTGTAAATCTCGCTCTTCCTGGAAAAGAAACTAATAAACCAAGCAATTAGTGCTGATATTGCACTGCTGAACACTTCCACATCCATTTGTAGTACCACGTGGAAACAAGAATTAGGGCTTTGGGCATTTTAGGATAGGAAAACAAAATTAGCATCTTAAAAAACAGATATTTCATGCTTCGGGCAAAAGCATCGCACTGCTGCGGCACGGTTAACGCTGCAGGATTCTCTGACGTTGTCTCTTTTGAGAGGGTGTTTTTCTAGCTGAAAGCAGCTGGTGGGGAAGTGTCCTAGCACTTGATGTTGAGGTCATCCCAATTCACCATGAGATTATCTCTGCCCTTTAAGTATTGGTAATTCCTTTCTGGTGTGAAAGCCTTGCCGTACAAAGCAGAAGCATTTTGTGCACAAATGATACTTACTCTTCAAAGTACTCGACTGAATTAACACTTGCACTGTGAGGCAGCTAAACAGGATTATTCTCTCCACAATTTCTGTCACCGGGCGTCACTGTCCTGTTCAAGAAGGTGCAGGAAGCCTGTGTCCAAGTACCGGTTAAATTCTGCTGGCTCTGGCTCTGAGCCCCGTCCTGCACCAGACTCTGCTGCCATGAAGCCTGTTTGTCTTTTTTTACATCAAACAAGAAAAACAACACTTTATTTTTAATTTAAAAAATGTTTCAGAGTGTCACTTTGATGTAATGTATTCCCACCTGTTAAAATGTCCTGCATTTTAACCAGACCCTTTATTCCAGCAATCCATCAAAAACTGGAAGCGGATGGAACGGAAAAAGTAGAAGGATCCATGACGCAAAAACTGGAGAATGTACTGAACAGTAAGTTTTGTCCTCCCAGCAGCAACTATTTATGGACTCTGGACTTTCTAACAAGCTTTAATATGTTGCTAGGAATATGTAGACAGGAGGAAACAGTGCGGCCGCTCTCGCCTGGCCCTGTGTGGCGGGAGGGATTCCGGGGTGCAATGTGCACCTTCTGAAACAAGCTGCAGCTTCTGCCGTGGCTTTCAGCGGTGTCTGTGATAGAACAGAGGGGATAAATACCACGAGAAAGATGCTGTAAAGCATTTACTCTCGATGGATTTTGGCAGCATCTCAATTTTGAGTGGGCAAAGAAAACAGAGGAGCTACGTGGATAGGCAGAGGTGTAGGATGAGCAAAGCTAAGTACTGGGATTTAAGAGGTTTGAGCAAGAGCTGTTTGCACCAGCAGGGTCTGTTCACAGAATCTCTTCCACTCGGGGTGCTGCCATTTAGACTACTTGGAATTAGCGTGGTCTTTGGAAACTTTAAAAAGCTGTCAGTACTTTCTTTTCTGTTTCTCTGTCTTAGCTGTAAGGCTGCAGTGAGAGAGGTGCCTTGAACTTGCTGCAGTTGGGGATGTGTTTCATCAGATCAAAAAAGTGACTTCTTTTTTTTTTTTTTGAATTCTGGGACTCCTGCCAAGATAATTTTACTTTGTTTCATTGTGATTTTTTTCACAGAGGAAGGGATGTTTCCCTTAGTGCTGTATCAATAAGCAGGAGTGACATGCAGATAGCTGACTCAGTGCTGGAAAGGCTGAGTGTGTTTTATGAAATCAAGGCAGTCAGATGGAAGTTCACTGTTTTTCTTCTCTGGTATGGAGAGAGCGGTGGCTGGGAGAGTGTTTCTGTGGGGGGCACAAAGAAAGCGGGGGGCTTGCGGGCAGCTCTCCCTCCTCTCCGTGGAGACTCGTCAATGCCCACGATGAAGGTGCCGTTTCATCATTTATAGCTAGAGGATAAAAGGTGAAAGCATCTGCTGAAGTGTGGCAGTGCTGTCCCCAGTTCTCCCTATCATGCCCTGAGCTCAGGCTCTTTGGGGAGCCTTCTCCCTTCCACTAAATCCCGTGGCAGATTTTTAAAGCAAAAACCAAAAAATTCTGTCTGACGTTTTCCTGCGCGCTCCAGTTTGAGACAGCTGGAGCTAGAGTGTCTGACTGCAGTTCCCTGTGACACACTGTGGCTTTCTCGTCTGCATCCGTCGAGGAACCTGTGCCAGGCACTTCAGAGTGGTATTAAGCTTGGCTCTGCCGTGAGAAGAATTGGCTGCTTTTCCTCCCGATGCCTTGCAAGCCCTGATGGGTGGGAGGCAGGGAAGTAGGAACACAGGGATTTTAAAAGAGTAAATAATATTATGCAAAGTAGTTTAGGATCAAAGCTTCGTTTCTTATCTGGCCATCGAAAAGCCTCCGTAATCCCTTGGTAACAGGCTCTGCTTTCAAAAATGACTTCAAATTTTACATTGAGTGAAATGTAGGTGCAAGTTTGGGGGGTCAGTTGATGTTGTGAGCTCGACTACAAACTCCTAAGAGTAGAGATGTTTTCCGCAGCATCTGAGTGCACCTTAAGAGAGCGCCAGGTTTTGGACTGAAGTGGCTCGGGGTAGCAGAAGCACAATCTGGTGTTAGTGGAGGAATGACAGATGTTTGCAGTCTTTCCTAGATTGCTAATTTAATTGCTAAACAAGCTATTAAATATAAATTCATAAACCTCCGATGTGCTATAATGAATCTTGCAAATAATTGTATCTTAAAGGAGGTCAATCAAATTCCCTTGTGGTTTTTTGTCAGGCTCCATGAAAGACAACTGCTGGGTAACGTGAGCTGTAGTTCGGAGGAAAAACATTTGCACGCAGTAGATGAATCATCTGTTTTGAAAACACAGTTTGTTGACATGGACCTGGATCTTTATCCGTGGATTATTTTAGGTTTAGATTATTCATCAGTAATTAAGAGATGAAGATTGTTAATGTAGAAAGAATTTGGAGGGGTGAGTAGGGAAGAAATTTTAGTCTTTTTAAGTGTAAAAAGACAGACCTGTGTCGAATCTCCCTCTGACACTAATAAATACTCTGATATATTTCAATTTCTATGTACAACAGGAAAAGTTCCCAAAAAGAAAAAAAACCAACAAAACCAAATGAACAACTGAAATCATTTACTTGAGCTGAGGCTATCTAGGGCAAGCTCATTCATAAAGAGCTGAAGGGGTGTAACTGTAAACTAGAGATGGCAATCACGGCGCTGTCCCTGCCCTTGTCAGTTACCTTCGAACAACGGCTCGTTGGATTAAAATATGCCTCCTGAATGTGACTCTTAATTCCCAGATCTTGGACGTTGCTTCCTGGCTGTTAAATGAATGGACAAGAAGCACAGGCGTTCTAACAAAGCACGTGTTGCTTACCAGAAGGATTTATGAAACGAGAATTTATTAAACCCTCAAAAGAAAGCTCCTTCTTTGTCAGCGGTCTGGACTGCAGTGTCCACTAGCTGTTTTCCTTCTGCATTTCTCCTTAATGGATTAAAGTGTTCTATGCTAAATAGCGCGCAGCAGAAATAGCTACCCCGACAAAACTTTTCTTACATCAAGGCTTCAAAATTTCAACAAAGTTTAAACATTATTTAGATATAACAATTATTTTACAAAGACTACTTTTAACATGAGCAGGCCACCCACCGTGTTGACTGGGGAAAATGGCATGCGAGCCACCCAGCGAGACTGGGGCAGCTTTTTTCATCTTTGCTTAAAGTACAGTCACTAGACCAGATAATGGAGAAACTGCTGCACGCAACGATCAAAAAGGCTAAAACAGTTCCACTTTTTTTTTCCTTTTGGTTAATTAAAAATAAGTCACGAGTTGAAAAATGCAAATATTGGCATGCAGCGTAAACCTTCCCCGCTATAAATGAAATTCTGTTATTCTGTGTTAGGAGAGAAGCCTTATTACAAAAGGGAACGTGTTTTAGTCCGGACAAAAAAAGGTTTTAAGGCTCTCTTTAGTGTCTTTATGGAAGGATATTCACAGATAGTATAGGAAATTAATTGCATGCAATTGCTGAGCAAGGTTTGATCCTTTGTGTGACCAGGGCTTTCAGTGCAACCTGAAAAGCATTTCTGTTTGTCCTGTTCCAGTCGCAGCTAGTTAGGCTGTTCTCAGTCGTGCCGCTGGCTCCGAATTAATCATCCATACTTTTAAGTAACTCCCATGTCAAATATTGCTAATAATTTTTAAGACTTAATCTGAAAACGCACAAAAAATTGTTTGCAAAGCCCAGTGATAACTCTTAAAGCTACGACATTAACATAATGAAATTATACTTTTCTAAAAAGAAAACTTGCAATGACTTTTTCCATATCCTGAGATGCATAATTTAGTTGTAAAAGGTAGATCTGGAGCCAAAGCAAACTATAAAGTATCTGCAGCAAAGCTGAGCGTTTGAAACAGGGGAGAGTGATTGTTTTTAATTGCACAGGGGTCTTACCACATTAAAATGCTAAGTGGTTCACTTTGAAATCGTATTTCATCGGTTCTAAAACGTTAACACAGTTCAGCAAAAAAGGACCAAAATTTAGCACTAATTACTTCGTGCTCTAAAAAAACCCAACCCCGAATGACTTATTAAAATGAGGAAAAGGTGTATGTCCTTTGAGCTGTTTACTGCTGCTCCTTTTCTGATTTCTCTCCTTTTTCCCACAGGAGCCAGTACCACAGCAGACACCTTATTCCAGGAGGTGCTGGGTCGCAAGGACAAAGCTGATTCAACCAGAAATGCACTTAATGTTCTTCAGCGGTTTAAATTTCTTTTCAACCTTCCCTTGAATATTGAAAGAAATATCCAGAAGGTATAATCCTACCGAAATACCTTGCTGAAATTATCCTGATGCCTATTTCTCAACAAAGAGAAATGTTGTCTGTGTGTTGTGTTGTTGTTTTCCTTTTTAAGGGCGATTATGATGTGGTTATTAATGACTATGAAAAAGCCAAGTCGCTCTTTGGGAAGACAGAGGTTCAAGTATTCAAAAAATGTAAGATATGCATCCTCTTATTTGCTGCTTTTGTTGGGTTTTCCTGTTTGTTTTTTCAAGTTAAAATACATCGTAGTTTAAAGAGCTTTATATGGATTTTAATCAATAGAAGTTAGGGATTTATAGGAAGCAGTTCCAGTCAGCTGTATTTCTGGCAAGGTTTCCCAGTGAGGTATGGAGTGCAGAATGGGAAATCTCATCTGATTTTATTTATTTATTAAGGCTTAGTAAGGTGACAATAGTTAAAATGTGACTGGCACCTCTCACTGGCCCATGGCTGAAAAGACTTCAGCGGCCAGTTTTCTGGTGGTGTTGAACTGTCATGCACAAGATTTTCAGATGTGCTGATCACAAAATGAGTTACATTGATTTCCACACGAACTCCAGAAGCATCTGGTGTCACAGACAAATAACATCATTTTCAGCCCCTACCACTGAGGGCAGACACTGGATTTATTTCCTCTCCCTACTCCTAGATTATGCTGAAGTTGAAACCAGAATCGAAGCCTTAAGAGAACTTCTGTTGGACAAGCTGCTTGAAACTCCATCAACGTTGCATGATCAGAAGCGTTATATAAGGTAACCATCAATTAGTGTCCTCAGCAGACAAATCCATGGCAGATGTACATCTGAATCCGTTTCCCAAGCAGGGTCGTGCCGTTCTGGGATGGTTTACGTGCTAATTAAAAAGCTGTGAGTAGAGTATTTTGAGACTTTATGGTTATATAAATGATGGCAATGGATTGGTACTCGATTGTTTACTGAGCGATTGAAAAACAGTTCTCGAGTGAGAACAAATTAATGAAGGATAATGGAGATGGAATTTTATTTCTTTATTTTTTTAAACCTTTAAGGCATGTTCAGATTCTGTTGCTTCCTCTAAACCATCATATTGCAATCTGTGTCTGAAATGGTCACTCGCAGCTTGGAAATAGATTCCTGGTTAATCCTACGCTTCAGCTTTTGAAACTGCTTCATCCTCAGTCAGATAACAGGGAGGTTTTAACCCAGACTGTCGTTTAAGTTTGGGTTTGGCTCTCTTGCAACTCAGTCTAAATAATGTCAGTCCTTTATTTCATGAACGTGAAGCGGTTTCCCAGTTTTCATCGGGATCCCCAGGCCTCCTCTCATTCACAAAGCCTGTTGTAGGCATACTGACAGGAGTCGGTTGGACCTCCTGCTGCTGGTAGACCTGAGCCTGCTTTACAGCCCTTGCAGCCAAGCTTTGGAGTGCTCTGGAACATCTGATGGCTTTACTTAGAAAGCTGTTGAGTTTTGGACATTCCTAGGGCTGCTAGTGTGGCTTGTCACCCCCAGTCCTTTCCTCAGTTCTCTGAAGGTGTAGCCCAGACGTGCTGTGAGCGAAGCATTCTCAGAGTTCCAGCACCTGCCCGAGGGCTGTGTCTGGTCCAGACTGGTCTGTGTCTGTGTCCAGTCGTACAGGACAGGGTGCAGTGTCAGCACCTTTCGTCCCCTTGCATCATGACCTTAGTTTATGAGGACAGTGACCAGTGCACCCTTCTGCAGAGCGCTCCTCATTCCTCTGGGTGCCAGGAAAACATCACCTGTTTTGGGGATTGCATTTTGGCTGCGTAGTTAAGCGCTTGTGTCTGAAGAAGGCTCTGCTGTTTCCTCTCTCTGTCAGTCCTGCAAACCTTAAATAGCAGCCTCTTTATCTAAGCCAAGTCTTACGACCCCTTCAAAGGATTCTTTGGAAGAACCAGAGCTGCCTATGGGTTTGATTCTGGAGTTTAGGGTTGGTTTGTTTTGTTTTTCTCTAGCCCCTTACTTTGAAGTATTGAACCTTTAAAAACAGCCCAGCCTACATTAAAGCAGGCAGTGTTAGTGTAACTCCCAAATGCATTCCGTGGGGAGCAGAGCAGGGAGCGGACAAATCTGGAATAATGGAGCTCTAATGAATGAACAGAATCCCAGCATACGGAGTGATTAAATTAGTTTCACTAGCATAGATTTGCTCACGTGGTTATCCTAGTGTGAATTTTCTGGAGGCAAGGTGTGAGGAAACCCCTCTTCAGAGCACCTCAGCTAAAAGGAAGCTAACCAAATCCAAACTGTAAAATTATTTGCATAAAACCTCCTATTTTCATGAGGTTTTTACTTTGATATATTTGGGTTGTATGTCTCCAGTGTCTAAGGCTGAGCAAGACCTGAAATACTGTGGGTTTCCCCCTCTGATATTCAATGTTTATAATTAGCCTTCAGTTCATTTTTTCCTCTCATTTTGTTACGGTATTTACACTGATAACTGTTTCTGAACAGGATAAAATAATTGCCTGTATCACTTAACAGCCAAGGAGATGTATTTTTTTTACAAGACCAGAGTTTTTTGGTTTTTTTTGTGTTTAAGCAAAGACTAAGTCCCCCTTAACACCGGGACGTTGTAAGTGATACACGTCAGCCTGTCAGAATGGTTGGTTGTGTAATCTCATCCAGCCAGTCCTACTTTGATAGTTTATTTTTTGTTCGAGGATTGCAGGCAGCTCTCCGATGACATTAACTCGAGGTGTTCTTGTAGTAATGCAGCTTTTGTGAAGGAGTTAAATGATCCCTGCACTGCTTAGGATAATAAATCAGGGTACTTCACCCTGAGCATCTTGAATTTTGTAACCTGTCCTGAGCCTCGTTAACGCAGAATGTAAATGGAGCACATTAAATAGTGGAGCAGCTACTGCTTTTTGAACGTGCTCTTCTGAAAGTGCTGTTGTCAGGCAGTCTCGAATGCCACCACTCGGACGATGGTACTTCTGTGTTCTCCTCAAAGTCACGCCAGCTGGCTTCTGAAACTTCCCTCTCCCTGAAGACAGAGGGTGTTTTGCATCCACCTTTTAGAAACCTCAGTCCTTTTCACCTTCACCCCTGTTTTCTTTCAGACTGTGTGTGCACATCCTAATGCAAAAAAAACCCAAGCCACCCAACCAACCAGACACAGAAAAGCCCCAAAGAAAACCAAAAAAACCCTCGAGGAGCCTGTTTTACATTTGTCTGTGTACGTGTGTGCTGAAATTACTGAGCCCCCCAAATTAATTCCTTCTGTACTTGTTGCTGTTACCTGATGGTGCAGTCAGGACATAGAAAGCGGGAAGGATGCCACGTCTCTGTCCTCGTGAGGTACTGCGCTGCAGCCTTGGCAGATGCAGAGCTTGGTTTCCAGCTACTTCACTAGAGGCAGAACTGAAAATACACATTAATGGGATGCTAAATGTGTACATCTGTTTAGTTCTACAAGTTTTCTTGATGGAACGTTGCCTCAGAAAATGGGGAAAGGAGAATGCAAAGCTTGTTTGCCTTGGGTACGAGTGCATCTTAACAACTCTTCTTGGATTTTTTTAATTATGTTAAAAGTATTTCTTGGTACATCTTTGGGCTGTTCTGCTGAGGCCTCCAGTGTGTCAAGTCAGAGCTGTGATTTTTGGACTGGTTTTTGCAGATATCTTTCTGATCTTCATGCGCCTGGGGACCCTGCTTGGCAGTGCATCGGTGCTCAACATCAGTGGATTCTGCAGCTCATGCACAACTGTAAGGAGACCTATGTTAAAGAACAAAAAGGCAAGGATATATTTTTGTTTTATATATATTTGACATTTAGGAATTTGGCATCGCCTTTTATTTGACAAGCTTTAGTGTATGAATGATATTTGGGGTTTTTTCCCCCATCAATTTTGATAGCTTTTTACAAAGTCAAATACTGACTTGTATTTTTTTTTTTTCTTTATGCTATTATAAAAACAAAACAGCAGTTGGAGCTTTCTTTTTGTTTAACTTTCGACTTTTAAGCTCTTTACATGGGAAAAGCATTAAGTTTCAATCATTTATCTGAAGTTTACTGTCCTCTCGAAATACTTGTCTGAGGTCACATGAAGTTTGGATTGCTGTCTGAATCTGCCGGTTGATTTCTCTGTCCGAGATACGCCGATAGGATATGGAGAGGGGGGCACTGGGTCGGTGGGATAAGGTGTAATTCTCTGCTAGGTACAGAAGGATAATCTGCTTTTCTCTTGTTCTTTGCTCGTGGGTGGTTTCAAAATTCAGATTGCGCTTTTTGGGCACAGACCCGTGAGTTGGACTGCCCCTGCTTACTGCAGGGGGGCTGGACTAGGTGACCTTCGGAGGTCCCTTCTGAGCTGCGGCGTTCTGTGATTCTGTGACATTTAAACAATGTCCTGTCAAGATCAATAGGGATACTTCAGTCTCTGACAGTGCTGCTCCTCAAAGAAGCACGTAGGTCTTGCTTTGAGGTGTGGCAGCAGCTTTGCCACCAGTTAACGTGGTCCATCACATCGGCCTGTGTGCAAAAGGGGACAGGTGGGAGGCTCTCGGCCTGGCATTGCTGGTAGTAAAATCTGAAAACAGGATTTTCAAAAGATAAAACAATGAGTAGTGCCTTGGTTCTCAGGAAGTATTACTGAGTTTGCTGCTGTTTCTGAAATGAGTGGGTGAATTGGAACCTGGCCACTCTGGGCTTACAGGTAAGTCCCCTGCTGGGTGTCAGTGCCTGTGCATCCCAAACCACACGGGGTGTTCTGTTCTGAGTGGGAGCTGCTGCAGAAATATGCTGGAAAATTGCTACAGGAGGCTCTGAAGTGTCTTCAGCGGAGGTTGCGACATCACAGAGTTCACGGGGTGCATCCCATGAGCCACTGATGTCAGTAAGTTGTACCTCAAAGTGTCTTTGTCCCACAGCGTGAAGTGCTGAGCAGCAACATGTTTTATAGCCATCTGTCAGCTTCCTAGCAGGAAAAATTGGGATATTAAGTGCTTGAGGCTTTTTTACTTCAGTAGTCTTTATAATTTTGTTATGCAGCCTCCAGCAAACGAATGGAAAATGTGTCTGAATTCCTCAGCTTGTCTCGAAAATCTCAGCCTCGTGGGTGTTGTTCTTGCAACAGCTCTGCCTACCTCAGCCTTGCTATCACAGGGGCTGTCATGTTGGCAGCTTGGTTTGGCTCACGGAAGAAGGAGTTTAAATAACTTGAATGCCCAGTAAATGCATGTAGGAATAGCTAACAGTTAGGAATGGATGTAGGAAACAAATGCTAATATATTATCACGTTCATAAAAGAGCTCACTGGATTTTGGTAGCGTTCTTCCAGCCTTGTATGTGGTCCTTACTGAAGTACTTTCTGTACAGATTGTAAAATACTCAGTAATGGATCCTAGTTGGTGGAATTTCTCAGTATCTAGTAGGACGAAGGGAGGTTGTGAAATGTGATGATGATTTAATTTTTTTTTCCCCCTTTCCATAGATTTTTTTTCTTTTTGGTATACACCGAACAGGAGGAGGAAAAAAAGAACTTAGAAGAATAGGTTTAAACTGCCAAGTAGAACAATGCTGATTGTGATCAGAGACATGGAATGTATTTCAATCTACTTTAATAGATGTATGCTTTTCAAACAGGAAAAATGTGGGGTTTTACTCACAGATATCAAATTGGTTATGCAGGGCTTTGAGGAATCTCATCAACTCAAACAACTTAGAAATGAGGTTTATATGTTCATAAATTCCCAGGCTGTTTTTGAGAGACAATAGCAATGCTTTTCCAAACGTTACCGGCCTCCACTCCAAAGCACGCTTCCAAGAAAGATTGTTTTGTGTATCAAGCATTTGGAGGAAGAGGTGAGTCCATAACGCTGCTGCCCTAATGGAAAGGGCATTAAAACTCTTCCCAGGCTTCCCTTTGCAACAGGGCTAATGGACACTGTTCTAGCAGATGTTTTCTAGCAGCTTCTTCATCCTGTGTACAGTGGAATAAGCAAACTTTACAGTTCCACCTTCAACATACCAACCATTTCTGGCTATTCTTAGCTTAGTTCTTCTGCTGACTGCGAATCTGTGGGTTCAAACTGAGTCAAAACTTTCCTGCGTAGTAAACTTAAGCCTCAGTAGCAGATTGTCTCTGGTTTTGCATTTGTGCACGATTTAACTTTCAGCTGAGTTTGTGCCAAAGCATTTTGCTGCTCTTTTATTAGGTTTCAAAGCAGAGCGCAGCTCTGAGTCATTACATGTGAATTTTACTACCTGAAATGGATTTGGAATTACACAGAAGCCTTTGCTTTTCTTTCCTGGAAAAGTCTCTTTTGAAAACTGTTAGACGTTCTGGTCAGGATTTTTGTAGCCAGTTGTCAAACAGTAAATATTCTCCAAGAATTTATTTGCTGGCCATGAAGTGCTCAGGAGAGGAACATTAACGTCGCAATGATTTGCTAAACAAGCTAAAAGCAAACCTAAGTGACGTGTAATGAGAGCTTACTCCAGAGTCAGCCACCACTGATGAGCCAACAGTGCAGTCTGTGCGACGAAGTTGCTCCAGCTCTCTCCACACAGCAGGGAGGCTGACCCTTTAGTCACTACAACTTCAGTAATGTCATCTTCTTACATAGAAACAACATCTGCTCCAGTTTAGTGATGTATCATCTCATCCAGGCTGCTAATCACGGCAGTGAGGACAAATCCCCAATACTGACAAGAAATAAACAGACTTTCCAACATCCACTGCAGGGTCTTTGTCTGACATCTCCTTTTCTGTTAGTATCTGAAGTTCCCAGGCTCTCCTCAGCGCAGGTGGAGAGGGGAGTGAGCTAACACCCGTGAGCTGATCTCTGTGTGCAGCCTCAGAGAAGAGACTGTGGCAGGTTCTCGGGGCTGTCATGGCCTGGAGTTCTCTCCCAGAGTTTGTTTCAGGGGTTAGCAGAAGTCCTGCATGTTTCAAATACTGTTCTCAGTTGATCCAGCTTGTGTTGATATTGTTTCCAAAAACCAGAAGGTGTATGGAGCTGTGCTGAGCTTTGTCAGATCAACTGACGGCTGGCAACTGCCAACAGCAAATCCTTCCAGTGGATGTTTTCTTTTGATTTTAGTAGACAGTTATTAATCATAAGAGATGCAGTAATGTGATCATCAGTTGACTGGTCACACTTATTTCAATGGGTACAAGTAGGATGGGAGTCTTGTCGTGCCCGAGGTGCATGACAGGCTCGGACGTGGCTCTGCCTCGCCTGCCGTCGCCGTGCGCCTGTCTCTTGCTCTGCGCAGCCACACAGACCTCCCTCCTCCTGAGGGGAAGGCAAATGCAGGCAGGTGATGCTCATCTTAGGAATCCAAGCCCCAGGTTTGACGGAGTGCGTGAACATGCGTCTGCCACGGCAGATCCCAATCTCTCCTGCTCTGGAGCATAAGCAGCCAGGACAGAGACCAAACAGCATGGGCAGAGTGGAAGCACGAGGCAGGGAGGGGATGCCCAAATCCAAGCTCCCCTGCTCCTGTCCTTACATGAAGCTGTTCTCCTGCTTCTCTGCTGGTGGGGTTCTTCCTTAAAAGGTGCAGCTGTCGCTATGGGACCCGCGTGCAACTGGCAGGAGCTCTGGCTCTGCCGGCGCGGCAGTGCTTGTAGGTGGATCTGTTGGTTTCTGTGGAACGTGTCTGCCTTGCTAATGGAATAGGCAGTTAGGCTCTTTCGGGGTTGCGAGGGCATTCTGTGCCTTGTCCTGTCTAAAATCTGAGCTGCTGCTTCTGAACTTTGAGCTGATCATTTGCAGGTCTGTGGACTTTCAAACCTGGTACCTGGATACTAAATGGTTTCCTTCAATTAAGGTTTTACGTATTTGTAACTTTTAATTTTACTTGGCAATCGATTCCCTCGTTATTAGGGCATAATTGTAGTTTTTCACCATTTTATGCTTCTCAGACTTGTTGGAGCACAGGAAACACAGGGGATATAATGATGTAAAATGACATGAAAATAAAAGTAAATAAATGAGGCTTAGTTTGAAATTTGCCTGGGGCACTGGGCAGATGGCCAGAATGAGTTAAGCGATGGGATCCTTAACGCTGCGTGTCAGGGGAAGAAGCTATGGAGGTTAAGACTGTTTTCTGTGTGGCCAAGCATTATTTGCTTAGACTTTAGCAGTGGCTTAGAAGGTTTCACGATCCTTTGAGCTAAAAAGGTGGGAGCTGTGCCTTAGTTATCATCCCACTGACTGAAAGAGTCGTTATTTCTTAACAGGTCCTTCTGAGGTAGAATGTAACTCTACTGCAAATAATCCTAGCTGCTAATAGCCGTTAGAAACTAAAGCTGCCGACGGGATCGCTAACGCGATTGTGCTGTCATCTTTCCACTGCCCTTTGCCTTCCAAAATGTATGAAATACAACCTGTTAAAGCTCCCAACACGTTAAAACAGCTCTCGGAGCAGGAGTGCACTGAGAACAGCTGGCATGATTCGTGTTGTATTTCTTACTGCTGAAAGAAAGAAAAATGACCCTCCGAGTCTGATGCCCGAGCAGGGAGCCGAAGGGCGCGCGGAGGAGAGAGCTGGGCGCTCGGGTCCCCGGTGCTCTCCCCTGCTGCACGCAGCTGCTGCTCCCCTTGCACTGAGCGAGCCATCGCAGGGCGATCAGCCCGGCCGGCGAGCCTCGTGTCAAAAGGGCCTTCTGGATTTGTTATCCCAGCAGCCGGTTCTCTTCCCTGGCCTCCGCGTACTGTACATCTGGAAGAAGACTTCTTGCAGCTGGGAGCCATTTCATGTCTACACCACATCCCCGGCCAGAGCAGAAATACCCTTTTGACAGCAGATGTCAAGCAAATCCTTAATGGGTTATTAATTAAAAAAAAAAAATCAATTAGTACAAAATTTGACACTGCATTTGTTGTCCTCTTACCACCTGTATCTGTGACTTTGCTGTTACTTAGTTTTTAGTAGAATCTGGCGTGTTCAGAAGTGCTTTCTCATTTTATATAATAATTTCAATGTCATTTAAAGTATTCTAAAGAGCAAATATTGCGACTAAAAAGCAGACTGTAAATACCATGATTGCAAAGCAGCACGGGTAGTTTAAATCCAAAATTGAGCAGAGTAGTGCAACTGAAGATAAAGGGAAACTTCCGTGCCCAGAGTTTTACCTGCTCTAGTCTCTTAAGCCCTTATCCAGGCTCTGAAGGAAAAGCAAATTGTTTTCAAAGTCGCTGAAGATCGTAATGTCCACTGGTGCATTTTAGCAGTGCTAGCAAAGTGACGTCACTTTCATTTATGTGCTGCACCCGAGGTGTTTGGCTCTTGCTTCCAGTATTCTTTTGGCCGGCAGGGCTGACAATGAGACTTGCCCCTGGGCTCTGAAATACTTGGAACACCGCTAGAAATAATCGGCCCGCTGCCCTTTTCATGGGGAGCTGAAAAAGAGTTTCAGTATAAATACATTTAGCGTAAGGAGGACTAGCCTTAGATCAAAAAAGGATTCATTTTTGAGTGTATTCCCAAGATGTTTTGCCATGAAGTGCAGCATTTTGAACCTTCCACGCTCGTCTTCTGGCTAGAAATACAACCTGCTTTCTTCTTGGTCAGTTAAAAATGTCCAATTCCTAATAAATGCAAGGTTAGAAAGAAAAAGTGCTCCAGAAAGAGCCTAAAAGGCAGTCACTCGTCTGTTGAGCAGGTCAATCTTGCGGTAATTTCTCCTGCTGACCTCATTTCTTGCCTAGAGAAATTGAAATTCTCAGCGCGGTGTCCTTGAAAGGAATCCTCCCCCGGCTGTGTCGGCGCGGGCTCCAGGCTCCGTCTGTTTGGTCAACAAGCAACAGTGGGTGGTCAGGCTGCAGCAAAGGACAAGGGCCCGCTGTGCGCAGGAAAAACTGTTCAAAGGTGTTTAAGGGTGGTAAGGAAGTTCGCTGCCCTTCGGAGAGCCCCGGGGCTGGAGATCAGCCTTCCCTTGCCATTGTGGCCTGGGAGGAAAACCGCTGCGAGATGCAGGATGGATCAGAGCACACAGTGGCTGCATTCACCTGGCTGCACATCTGTAGGGTCTGTTGGGTTCATTTCGGTGTTTGTTTTGTTCTGTTTTTAATTTAATCTTACTCGTATGCATGAGCAAGTCTGTGTAGGGACTGGTGTTTGACTTACCGGGGGAAATCGCGCTGAAAAACGGTTGAGGCTGATCACTTGTTGAGAATTTCCTTTGCCACTGCAAAAAGTGCTGGCACCTTCTGGCTCTGACAGCTTCTGACAGGAGGCTGGAGCCAGGGGAGTCGGGCTCTGCTCCAAGGAACAAGGGACAGCACAAGAGGAACCGGCCTCAAGTTGCCCCAGGGGAGGTTGAGGTTGGAGCTGAGGGACAATTTCTTCCCCCCACCCCTGCAGGGTTGTCCAGGGCTGTCCCAGGCTGCCCAGGGCAGTGCTGGAGTCCCCGTGACCCCTGGAGGGGTTTCCAAGCC